>CM053793.1:108800967-109035967 GCA_028749045.1 Cupressus sempervirens | reverse complement strand
TTTCTTTGATTTAGCTTCTAGCTTGGTTCTATTTTCAGAGTCTATATGAGCAAAAGCTTCACAACCGAAGGTCTTGAGAAAAGAATAACTCACCTTCTTACCAATCCATGCTTCCTCTGGAATACCACAGCCCAAAGGAGTAGAGGGTCCTCTATTAATCAAATATACTACAGTATTGACAACCTCTGCCCACATGTGTAAGGGCAACCCAACATGCAACCTCATGCTCCTTGCGCGCTCCATTATAGTCCTGTTCATGCGTTCAGCCACTCCATTATCCTGTGGAGTCTTTGGAACAGTTTTTTGTCTACGAATACCATTAGTGGAGCAATAATCTTCAAATTCATGACTGCAATACTCACCACCATTATCAGATCTGAGACATTTTAATTTCTTACCAGTCTCATTTTCAACCAAGCATTTCCATTTCTTAAAAGTTTGAAATACATCAGATTTCTGTCTAAGGAAATAAACCCATACTTTTCTAGTTGCATCATCAATAAATGTAACATAATAATGAGAGCCACCAAGGGAAGATACCTGAGCCGGTCCCCATACATCTGTATGCACAAGCTCTAATTTCTCCTTTTTGTTTTCCTTCCCAGTCTTTACAAAACTCACTCTCTTTTGTTTTCCATACACACAACTTTCACAGAAATCCATATTCACACATTTTAGACCTGGTAAAACTTTCCTTGAATGAAGTACTTTCATACCTTTCTCACTCATGTGCCCAAGTCTATTGTGCCACAGCGCTGTATCAGAATCTATAGCAGCTATTTGTTCTCCCTGCTCAACTGTAGTAATTGTTCCTGAATATTCATTTTTCTCTGAAACAATCAAAGTAGAAGGAACAATATGACCTGTACAAAGATATAAGGTGCCTACTTTTACACCTTTTGCTACTACAAGGGAACCTTTTGAAACCTTCCAATTTTTATCATTAAAAGTAACTACACAACCCTCATCACCAAGTTGCCCTGCTGAAATTAAATTTCTACTTAGTTTTGGAACATGTCTTACCTCATGTAGTAGCCAATGATTCCCATTCTGCAACTTAATCTTAATTTTTCCCTTTCCAACAATTTGACAGGGTTCATTATCCCCCAAATAAACAAGCCCAAAATCCCCTTGGATGTAATCAATGAAATAACCTCTATGAGGTGTAGCATGAAAAGAAGCACCAGAATCTAAAACCCATGAATCATCAACGCTCTCTAAAGACAGAAGCAAAGCATCCTCTTCAGATTTATTACTTACCACATTTGCCTCTTTGTCTCCATCTGATTTATCTCCTTCATTTTTCTTTCGAGTCCAGCAATCTTTCTTTTTGTGCCCTGGTTTCCCACAGTACCAGCAATCATTTGGTCCTCTCGATTGAGACCTCCTCCCCTTTGACTTTCCTCTTGATTTCCCACGATTTCCAGAGTTACTTCCTCTTTCAGTTATTCTGCCCCTGCTTTGTGCATTTAAAGGACTTCTTGATGTAGATCCACCTCAGGATTTTCTACGAGTTTCGTCACTTAAAATAACACCGATCACATCATCATATTTTAGGGTACTAGATCCAGGAACAGAATTACTCACCACCATTACCAAGCCATTCCAGCTTTCAGGCAAAGAACACAAAATCAAGAGAGCCCTAATTTCTTCATCAAAATTGATACCCACAGAAGATAATTGACTAGTAATAGTATTAAAGTCATTTAAATGATCTACAACAGATCCACCTTCTGCCATTTTCATATTAAATAAATGCTTCATGAGAAATACCTTATTTGAAGCGGAGGGCTTTTCATACAGTGTCGCTAGGGTTTTCATCAAATCTTCTGTCGTCTTTGGTTTTGTAATATTAAATGCCACCGATGGTGCCAAACATAACCGAATGCTTCCGAGTGCCTTTCTGTCCAAAAGATCCCATTCAGCCTCTCACATAGTTCCCTGATTCTTGGCTTTTCCTTCCAACGACTTCCATAAATCCTTCTGATATAAATAGTCTTCCATTTGCATCTTCCATAACTGGAAGTTCTGCCCATTAAACCTGTCAACCCTCAACTTACCCTCATCTGCCATCGCTCCCACTCAACTGTGAGACTCCCACTTAACTGTGATACTTTCCTGCAGAGGATAACTGAAAGACAACCTTGCTCTGATACCGCTTGTTAGGATAAACCATGGACAGAAATAAAAACTACATGCAAATATAACCAATAACAGAAAATAATAGAACACACAGAAATGAACACAAGGCACCAAGATTTAACGTGGTTCACCCAATCCCTAGGCTACGTCCACCAAACAGCAAGTTCGATCTTATTACAATCCAGTGATTACAACCTGATTACAATCCGTAATCCCTTACAACTCAATACCACCGCAAGAACCAATTTCATATCACCACATATAAAAATACCCTCACCACATATAAAAATACCCAACCCTAAGCCCTTTTTATACAAGTATTAAACCACTTTAGGGTTATAACATGTCGGCCATATGTCGGTCATAATATGTCGGCTACCATGTCGGCTACTTCCAAAAAAAAAAAAATTTCGGGGCGATGCCCCAAACCCCACTATTTATGAAGTATGTACAGTACTTTCCTGATCAGTCACCACAATCTAACATTATTGATATGCCTTAAAGGTTAGTTAAATATTAACTAATGGGGTTTATGGAAATATAGTTTGATGAGTTTATTATTTATTAATTTTTGTTGGGTCTAACAAACTATTAATAAATAATGGTTTAAATAGTTATCAACAAATTTGATTAGAGATAATCTAGTGGAAATTATTTATTGATTGAAGTTTTGTAAAAGATATTAGTTTTTGGATTTGAAGTATAATTGATTTTTAATCAAATTGATATTCATTGAGCTGATATTATAACTATGATATTAACAATTAAATTGTGCGATAGAGTTTTATGTGAAATGATTAATGATAATACGAATTTGTCAAGGGAATGTTGGTATTCTTTGAAGATGATGAATGTGGTCATGCAAAATTATTATTCAGGTTTTCAATATAGCTTGTTATTAATATAAACAAGTTATTATTATTGAATTAGTAATATGATCATTTGAGTATTGAATTATAGTTGACTTTTACAGAATTCTAGTTAGTTATTAGTCAACTCATATTAATTCAAACGTTGCTATGGTTATGCAATTATTAATTAAATCAATTAATGAGAGTTAATTAGATTTAATTAATAATTAAGTTATGTAATGGAGATTTAATTGATATAATTCTTTTAATAAGATTGTAGAAATACTAATATCAAAGTTGATAAATCGTACTCTCACGACTTGAATAATGACCTTAGATATTTTAATGGTGAGACTTGGTAATATTGAATTGAAAAAAAAATTATTAGAATGTTAATAGGTCATGGATGGTGTACTTATGTTAATTGATTGATTTAATTGATCATTTTAATAAAGTTATGATCTTCTTATTCAAAGACTAGTAATTGGCTTTCTTACATTTTGACGAATAATGATCCTTGATTTATTTTGGAAGTTGAAGTAACCTTAAAAGAAGAGTTAATCAATTAGAATATGGATCTTAGTCAAATAAAGCAAACAATTTAATTAAAAGTCAATGATTATCAATTTAATGAGTAAATATTTATCCTTAAGTTATTCTTAGGATAATGCTATTGGGGAACAAATGGGTTGACTTGTAGGTCAAATGATGAAACTTAAGACACTTGAAGTATACTTGCAAACAAGAATCTGGAAACCTCTACATTTAACTCATTCATGTGATATTAGTAAACCAAAACATGTGTTTGCATGATATTAGTAGATTTTAGTTTCCTTATTTGAGAGATTCGGGGGGGGGCAAATAAACTTTATTGTAGTTTTTTGAAAAATGAAGTATGCTCTTCTCTTGCATCTTTGGATGATCCTGAGAATCAGAAAAGTTTTGACAAAAACAGTTTTTCTCTGGGGTTTCAATCTCAAATCTGACAACCAACTTGCATGTTTGGAGTTTTCAATCAATTTTGTAGGTTCCAGCAAGCCATTGATGGACTTGAGAAGCTAATCCAGCATTTGCATGCCATATTTTGGTTGCTGGGGTCATTTTTTGATTTTTGGAGCCGGTTTTTACTGTTAAAGGTGTTTGATTTACACTACAGAAACATCTTCTGTACATTAGCAAGAAAAATGATTTCTGGGTTTTGTTCGCAGCCCTGAAAAACCATCTGGGTATCTTTTAGATTTTGCATGCAAGCTGTATATTTTTCAGAATCAAGCATGCAAAGCTACAGCCATACCCCTCTCTGTTGGCAGTCGCAGATCTAAATGCAATTTTTCTTCAAATCAGGAGATCAGCAAATTTTTGTAGCACTTTCAGCCCAAACGAACATCACCATTGGATCCGGAAGGCCGTTTGCAGTCAGAATTCATATAAAACTTTTCGACTTTGGACATAGAGCATTTTTGGAGATTTTTTAAGCCTCCAGGGTTGCTACCATACGGATCGTACAGACGCAGAGTCAAAAAAAAAAAATATAATTTGGGCGCTCAGCCGGGCGGCCACCCAGCGGCCATCGATGCACCACCCTGCGGCCACCGCCACTGTGCTACTGCGGCTCGGCACCACCCGCAGGCCACTCCGGCGCCGCCCTTCGGCCACCTCCGTCGGCGGCGCATCTTCAAACCACCGCTTCGACTGCCGTCTGCCCTGTCAGCACCCTGCTGTCCGACAGGTGTCCCCTCCGATAGCCGTGCAGTCTCCGTCAGCGTTTGCAACCACTGCAAGGGTGACACGTGGCCTGGGCGCTATGTGGCACCTTGCCACATGGACCCGCCACGTCACCCTGCCATATGGCATCCATTTTGTTGCGATGGGCTAGGGGCCGTCAATTTTAATGTCATACTCTGCTGACATCAGCATGACATCATCCTGCATCAGCACCTTATTGCACCTCTCCTAGGGTCATTTTGGACCTACCTTCGGTTTTTTGGCCATAACATTTGCATATAGAGGTATTTTTCCGATCTGAAAGAAGCGCCAGAAAGCTGGTTCTGAGACAAAGATGTTGATATAGGTGTTTTTGAGTTTTGATGCAGTTTGGTTGCCTGCTATGGCAGTCAAATCTAAATGTTCTATTTTGCACTCCGGGAGGCGTATCTTGAGCTTCCGATCTCTGATTTTGGACTTCTTTATATTGATGGAAAGCTCCTTTTTTGATCTTTCCAGTGATGCTGGTTGTTATTCTAAATTCTATTCCAGACACATCCTATTCAATCTTTTGCATTTTAGCATTCTGGTGGATATTCTGTTTGTTTCAGGTCCGGAGATCGATTTTGTTGCTTCAGTTGCTTCGTTTTGGGCTTTACCTTCTGTTGTTTCAGCCTTATGTTTTTTCTGATCATTGTTGATATTCATTGTAAGCATCTTTATGCAACGCACTGAGATAAAGTGCCACTCTTGCATTTCGGGATCCTTTTCATCATTGTGATTCGTTGTACTCGAACTATTATATAAAGTGCCATGGGGGGGATAGTTGTTTGCCGCTTATAGGCCCTCTTTCTCTAATTCCTCATGCAGTGTCAATGACACATGCCTTTATTTGTGTTTGTACCTCACTCTCAATGTGTTTGACTCCTGTGTTGTAGGAGATTTTTGGCCCATCTTTTCAGCTGCCTATCACCTCACCTACCTTAAGGGGAGGTTATATTGTTGTTCTATGCTTCTTTGGTTGATGGTTTGTGCCTTATATTTCCATGGAGGTTCCTTTGGTTGATGGTTCGTGCCTTCTATTTACATGGAGGTTCTACAGATCAGCATTTTGACAGAGTTTTGTGGTTCTTCATGTTTCAGTGATACTGCTTCTTCATGATCACTCCTTGTTCCTATTTTAGGAGACAATTTCCCTAGCGGGAGACTTCTTTAGTTCTTCACTAGGTTCTTATCTCTTTTTGGGGGAGGGTTTTTCCGATGTGGTTTTCTCTCTTTCCCTGCTTTCAGAGGTTGCATCTTCTTGCATTGTACTTGGGTACCTAACATGGCCTCGTTGCCGAGACCCATTTCTACATCCACCTAAGCTTCGCTTATGGGGGGGTGTTAGTGTAGTTTTTTATTTTTTCTATTTTGCTAGGTTTTTCCTACACTTTTAATAATCTCTCTTAGGTTAATAAAGCATGTCTTATTAGGTGAATGGTTGTGAGGTGTCACCTTCCTACATGTGAGCATCCATTAGCTATCTTGGGAAGATACTTTGCTATCTTTAGTCCAATAGATGGTTTCTCCTCATTGGTTGGTGTTGCCACCTCCTCCCTCTTCCTAGCCTATATAAGCATGCTACCTGGCTTGTATTTGTATCTCTTATTTTTGCATCCTCTTAATGCTATTTGACTTCCAGCATTTGCATTACTCTCTTGGATACTAACTCTATGATGCTATTTTGATTTTGTATCATTTGCATTCATAGTTTAGATATTTACTCTTTGCACTAGTTTTATGGGTTATTAATCTTATCAGATTCTAACATTCTATATGCTTCTTGTTTTGGTTTTTGGGTTGACTAGTGTTGACCAATCTTAGGTTGTTACTAGAGGCTCGAGGATTATGAGATCTGATGGCATGTTGATTTTGTTTGGTCTCAATCTTTATAAACCCAACCATGGTAATGTGATCGTATGCTCTATGAAATGTTTGTATTTACTGATTGTAATTGCTTTTCAGTCTTCATGTGTGAAGCTGAAATGTATGTGTATGAGACACTTGAGCTAATCATTTTTGAGTCATCAATCAGTTATCCTTGGTTATTTTCTAGTCGCCATGATGGGACTGAAGTGTGGATTTATTTCTTGATGATGTCATGTTGTGACATGTTTGACTCAACCATTTCGGAGTCTTCGATCAGTATGATTTTGAGATATTCTTGTTTGCTTGTTGAGAACCAATGGATATTGTGATGTATTTTGAGATATATTTTGGTTATCAAGAACCAATGGATATTTTGATTATCAGTGATGCCTTCAGTTGCCAATAGAGAATTGTTGTGGTCATGATTTTCTATGGATGCTTTTTCAGATGCTCATGGAGATTTGATGATTCTTATCTTGGAGATTTGATGATTCTTATTATGGATATTTGATGCTTTTATCATGGATATTTGATGATTCTTTTTATTGATTATCTTTTTGATTTTCTTTACAGTCGCTTGTACAAGAATGTGGTGATTTTATGATTCCATGAGCTTAGGGTAGGTAATCTACTTGTAGTGTTGGGAAGTGGATTACAATGGGGGCTAGGGCCCTAAGTGGCCGCCAGGGTAACTCATTGTAAGTTTGGTTAATAAGTGATAACATTTACACACTAAATGGGGATTAAATGAACCTAAAAAGATAATTGTTTTGATTTTCTCACCCATGCCTTGAGCGCTTGTACAGGCTAGGATGGGAGTAGTGAGAATGCATGGTTACGAGCTTGCATTCCATAGTATGTCTCATCAGTATGAGAGAATACTAGTGGCCACATGAGATCAGTATGGACCCGTGGAGTTTAGCTAACTGCCAGGGTAACTTGTACGTGATAAATGCGATGACACTTTCCCACTTGCATAGTAGGTTTCCTACATGTCATTGTGTGCCTCTAGGAATTAGATGTCGGTTTTGCGTGATTAGAACCTTTGAGTTAGTATACTTTTAGGATTCCTAGACTTAGAGATTTATGCTATGTGTTTTTGGATAGACTGTTTGGGACTTGAGATTATCTCCTTAGCACGGTGGGAGTGGACCACTTAGGTTCCACACGGTCGGGTGGTAGTGTATTTTTACTCTTATCATTTGAGATCCGTTCGAGACACCGTGGCTGGAGTATTTTTGGTTGGTATTTATCTTCATTCTGTTCTTGGAGCATTATGATAGATGGCATACCTTATGATGGATGTATTTATTGGTATGTTTCTTACATTGATTATTTGCATATGTTAGATGATGATATCTTATGCTTTACTTTGCATGTTAGTAGGATGTTTTAGGAGTGACATTCCTACTATGTTAAAACCGATGATCTCTTCGGTGCTTTGGAATGTTACACACGGAGGGATGGCTAGGATCCATGATGGTCTAATGATGCTATTAACAGTTGGGAGGAACTGTGCACTTAGTTATTTATGTTTGTGATGTATGGTTATCTTTTGTGATGATGTATCATGTATGATATGTGGTTTCATTTACTTTAATTGCATCATGGATTAATATTGGATGATGAAGTACTTTTTTTATATGGATGCTTATTCTTTTAAGCCTTCATACCTTGTAACATATACAGTGGATGATTGAGCTAAATTAAAATGTAATTACAAAAAGGACACTTGTATATGGTTTAAGAATGTTGGATGTATCATTGTTATTTCATAAGGATGTGATGTTAGATGAATAGTTAATTTAGATGTGATACAACATTAAGGGATTCATGAAGAATGTAATATGTTATGTATGTATGTTATGTTTACTTTTAGTTGGATGTTACTATTGCTTCCGTGAATGTTATGAATGGTTTTACTTTCATGTTTTTTTTAAAAAAAAAATTGTTTGGCAAACTTAGTGAAATTCTTTGGATCCCTTGGTAGGGCATTACAATAAAGGCACATAATCTCTCCATTCCTAGATAGTATGAAAAAGAAACTTCCACCCCATATTTATAACATCATTTTGGAATGAGGTTAAAAGTCAAATTTATAGTAGTATGGAAGTCAAATATATTTTACAAATGATTGAAGGAGTATACTGATAGGTCTCTCCCTATTCCTTTTTATTATATTCTCATCCATGTTCCCTATGTGGTCTATTTTTTTTGTCAAAATTATACATCATGAATTAGACAAACTTCCTCTGTAGTGTATATCTCGTAAAACATGTGCACGTTGTCCAGTTTGATCACTATTAAGAAATCTAGGACTACAATCTTCTGTTTCAATGATCTTAATATCAGTATATGTATTAATGTGAAATCAAATGTCTATGAGATCATGTGGAATGTTGAAGACACAATGATATATCTATTGTTGGTGTATATAGGACCACTACTAAATTTACAATTTGGCAACTGAAATTAAATTTGTCATTTAATCTAGCTAGGCACCTCTTGCACACATAATCACCATCAACAATTCCAATATCTCCTTTCCTTGATGATATATACTTCTTATTAATTCCAATGTATTCCATTTTAGATGGCTCTGGTACATGTACTGTTATTCATTCATTTATTTGATAATGATTTTATAATTTTACTTTACTTTTCCCCAAACTACTTATGGTCCAGTAGGGCATTGAAATCTTTGTTGTTACAAATTTCAATGTATATTTTATATTAGAAAATTGTTCTTATTCCCAAGGGTTTGAATATGCTCTACTATTATGTTAATTTTGTAGGATCATTTTTTGTAAATGTAATAACATTGTCATTGTTACTAGAATGTTCCAAATGATGATTTGAAGACTTATAAATATGAGATGAAGACACATGTCTCTAAGGTTAATCATGATTATATATATATATATATATATAAAGAATAATATAAATAACCATACATACATACATACATACATACATATAAAATTATGATTTACCATCAACAATATATCTCATGATCAAATCAATCCGACTAAAGCTACAAACTTAACATGTCCTACACGGAAAAAAAGTTGATATATAGATAGATATTTTATACAATTTATTGATGACTATTCTAGAATGAGGTAGTTTATATTTTAAAAATTAGAATCAAAATCTTTCAAACACTTTAGATGTCTAAGGTAATGGCTGAGATAAAATTTGCAAGAAGATTAGGTTGTTGGAGATCATATATAGATTTTAGATAATATCCACTCCACCATAAGCTAAAATAAACTAGAAAGTTGTATCAATTTATATTTTTAATATTTATTATGATAAAAATTACCATTTACACAAGCATTCTTTTGAATTAGATAACCTTTTCCATCTATTCAATAATACATAGTGATTTTTGTAAAAAAAAAAATAGGTATATTTTTTTGTTGATACTTATGTTAGAGGTATGTCTTTGTAACAAAGATTCCAAATTTTTTTTTTTTTAATAGTTATATTAGTATTAGATTTTAGTTTCCATAAAGATTTTTTATTAATAAAAAGTTAAGTTTTCATTTATAAATTTGTCCAAATACTTTAATTTTAATTAAATAAATTTAAATATTTAGTTATTGACTAAATAAATTATTCTTGAACATGAAGTTTTATAACACAATACTAACAATTGATATAAGATCAAGATACACTATAATCACAATAATAATCATTATATCATAATTATAGGGGAAAAAAGAAATGATCCCTATTCATCAAACTCATATAATATTGTAGGTCAAATATGATCATGTGTGATTGCATGTATTTGACAAAACAGTAAAACAACCTTTTGCATGCTAATAGTTCATCTCTAAGATGGTAGAAAAATGATACATGCTCACATTATCAATGGTAGTACATTGTCAACTCCAAAATGATAAAACTTGAAATATTACACAAAAAATTAAAATATATAGTCAATTTAATGTTAATGAGTGTCATTTATTGCTATAAGTGTTGTGTTTCTCTTGCCACCTCTCTATGAATGTAGATCTCTGAATCTATATGATTTGATGGTCTATCATCACTTTCCTTATATGCAAAAGGAAAATAAGGAATGCATTTTCAGCAAGCTAAACTAGTATAACAAATCAATATGTGATACCATATAACATGTAAATAACTGACTAGAAGAAAGCATTATAGAAAAATATAGAACATGGTAACCAAAACTAATTTATCACATAATATTTGATACAATATGAAAATAACTAGTTTAAAACTGGTAGTACTACATAAATTGACTTTAAAAAAAAGTGCCCCCAACATGATGAGGATTAGGAAACATGTTCCTTAATAACACTTGCTCAACTTATCTATTATCTAAACATAAAATGACACTAGTTCCAAACTCCAAAATGATGAGTACTTGAAATCATGCATAAATCAAAAGTACAAATTATTAAAATATATAATATGATGACTCGTCGCTACTATTATTGCTATGATCTACCTGCCCATTCATGCATAAATCAAAAGTTCAAATTACTAAAATATATAATATGATGACTCATCGCTACTATTATTGCTTTGATCTGCCTGCCCATTCATGAGAACGGGGTTTTGAATTGGTGGAAATTGAAGCTCTATATTCCCTTCTAACATCTGCACCACTTGGGTCATGGTTGGCCTTAAATCCTCGTTATTTTCAACGCACAACAAACCCACAACACATGCTCTCTTCACCTCCTCAATATCTACCTCAGCTGCAAGGCTCTCTTCCACAACACTAATTATGTTCCCTTGGGAAATTTGAGTTCTAGCCCAAGGGGGAAAGTAATACTTGCTTGAATCTTGCACGTTGGTATCCAGACTTCTTCGGCCAGAAATAACTTCCAAGAGGGTCATACCATAGCTGTAGACGTCAACCTTGGGAGTAATGGGAAGTCCGGAGATCCACTCTGGAGCCAAGTACCCTCTCGTTCCTCTTGTCGTAGTCAGAACGTGACTGAAATCTCTACCCACAAGCTTTGCCAACCCAAAATCACCCAACCTGGGCGAAAAATTGTTGTCCAAAAGAATGTTTTCGGGCTTAACATCGCTGTGAATGATGCAATCCCTGCATTGTTCATGGAGATAAAGTAAGCCTCTTGCAGTGCCTAGCGCGATCTGAAATCGGGTCTTCCAATCAAGGGCCTCCCCTTCACTTTTAGATTTCCTTTTGAATAGTATAGAATTCAGAGATCCTTTGGGCATGTAATCGTAAACCAATAACCGTTTGGATCCTTCAGCACAAAACCCTCGGAGCCTGACCAGATTAACATGTTGGATGTTTCCAAGGGAACTGATTTCCGCCCGGAATTGCTTCTCATCTTGCTTTGAACCATTCATTTTCTTTACAGCCACAAGCGTACCGTCCGGTAGAGATCCCTTGAACACTGCCCCGAATCCTCCACTCCCCAACTTAGACCTAAAATTCCTAGTTGCAATCTTCAACTCCTTGTAGCTAAACACACAAAGAAAAGAATGCTCTGATGAATCTGCGTACCTCTCCATAACCCTCAGCCGATCCTTCCGCAACAATGAAATGCGAAATATGACACCGAAAGCCACGGCCAGAGCAACAACAGCACCCACCACTGGCCCCACAATAGTTATGATTTTGCGTTTAGAGGAGGGCGATGGGCGTTTAGCCGCGTTAAGTGCAGCGGCAGCTACTCGAATAAGCACATTTGCACTGCTTTGCGATGGAGAAATACGCAGGCTTTGCAAATCTCCTAACCAGATTTTGCATGTTCCCGAGGGAGGATTGAAAGAAAATGCGGTGCACGAGCAGTTGACGAGGCACGCATTCTCGCAATCGCTCTTTGCGGGTGCAGTGAACGATGAAGCGTAATCAGCAGCGCCAGAAAGTGTTACACTGACGTCGATGAATCCATCAGTGGCATCGCAGGATAAGGGGCTCTGCCGAACACAGCCGCTGGCCCACCACTCTCGTGACCTCCAGAAGCGATAGTCTCCGGGCTCGAACCCTCGTGGGCAGCTGCACAGCTGAATGTTGTCGGAGTTGCAGACACCGAAAGCACCACAGACACCGTATACTTGGCATTGCTCACTGGGTTTAGACCAGAACATGGTCCATCTGTTGCCATCGAGCATGGCAGACTGAGATGTTCCGGAGTTAACGAGGTCGTTGCGTTGCACCATGTGCCTGCTGGGGAGCGGCACATACCTCATGTACACAAGTGACCCATTAACACTTTCAACGGTGAAGTTGTCGTAACCTTTGATCATTGCCATCTCTGGAATGTTGCCGAACGTTTCTCCGTCCCAAACTCCGCTCTTCCAGTACGTCACAGAATCGTTCCATGTCAGAAAGAATTGCTTTGCCCCGGACGGATCCGTGTGGAGGGAGAAAAGCCCAGGAGCGGGATCCAGAGAGTTTTTCCAGCTAATCAGCTTTTGGCGTCCACCGAACGTCATCCCGGGCAAAAATGTGTGTACAGGATGATCGAAACTCTGCCAAACTGGGTCAGATACTTTGTCATCACTATCAGCCACCAATACAAAGTTACCGGATTCTAACAGTACGGCCTTTGATTCCTTCTTGGTTGTTACATTGACAGACCAAAATGATCGGCCTTTTTCGTCAAAAAGTCCAAGATCTCCTGCTCTTGACAACTTGAGAATGCCCGGCCCGCCTCTCAGAGGTGTCTCTCTGTTAGCCACCCAAACTATATTGTCCAGAACAATTTTGGCATACCAGATACCAATATACCAATTGTTTGTTCCATTTGGACTGAAGAATCCCAATTCAAAGGTGCCATTCTCTGAAATTATTGTCTGATTTCCAGTGAGAAAGGCGCCCGAGGAAAGAGTATCTCCCACACCAGCAACTGACAGGACAGTGCTTTGAAACATAGCTATAAGTAGGACATGGAAGAAGACTGTGTATGCTAAATATAGACCGTTCCTTCTCATTTCCATCTTGTTGGTCTTCAGGTTCCTGGAATTCATCAGGTTATATAGCACAGAGGCAACGTCAAATTATTGGATCCGTTGAAAGGTGAAAAAGTCAACAGGGAATTTTTATTTGAAGCATCGTTGTCAGAAAAGGGAATCCTACAAAAAGTCTTAGTTGAAAAGATTAATGAAAATAAGAGAATTTTTAATTGAAGCATCGTTATCATCCACCATTAGATGTAAGGTACAGACAAGTTCTTAGTTGTCCGATCTGTGGTCTTCGTCTTTGAACACGAGGTATGTCGACAGTCTAGCGGAAATAATTACATTCATAATGGCAACAAAGAAAAGGAATTGCTGTAAAAGCTATATCTTCACATGAAGAAATTGCTATAAAATGTACATCTTCATGTGAAGAAATTGCTATAAAACGTATTCCTTAGCGTGAAGAATAATTAAAATAGGAAATTGCTGGATTCCAGGAATTGTTTAATGCTTTCGGTAGTGAAAAGATAATTTAGAAATTGAAGATGTTCAAGTCGATTTGTTTTATATAAAGCTTGGGATATAAAGATATGGATATATATAATATATATGAATATAGTATGAATCAAATTTATATTTCTAGTGTACTAAATCATAATTTATAGTTTGTCATGTAGAACAACATGAAAATGAATATTGGGAGTGTACGTGAAAAGTTGGGGAATTTTAAGTACATTTGTTCTATTTATTATTGATTACTCCAAAGATAGTTCTTATAGGTGAAATATAGGAACAAACATAAGTATAGTTTATATTTGTAACAATCACAAAAAAATGGTGAACATTCAACACTATCTTCTTGAAATTATACACAAATGTCTACACTTATATCTTAGGTGATTACATATTTTAAAGTTGCTCATTGGTTGCTATATAAACTTGATCAATTTTTATTTTGAGGACATGCTTTTAAAGGATGGGATAATATACTTCAATATGCTATGAGTGCACATGGCTCATTGAATTCTTTTGCACCTTATGCATACTTTCATTATCCCAAGATATAATCACAGAAGTGAGTCAAGGCTCATGAAGATTCGTAACAAGTTGTGACATTCATATTGCTTCCTAAATTGTTATAACAAAATATCTTCTATACAATATAATTAAATGAAAATTTACAAGATTAAGTTTCTGCTTACAACTCGTAAGCAGTGATATATCCTCGAAGGAAGTAATAATTGAATAAAATAAAAAGAGTAACAATTAGGATTATATATATATAATATATATATATATATATATATATATATATATATATATATATATATATATATTTGATTATATCATTTACGATAAGTGATGTAGAGATAAACTCAACAGAAGGAAAAACAAAAGGAACCCACACCAGAAAGAGATAGATAACAATATTCTTCTAATTGATTCATCAAATAAATAGTCAATACACTTTCTCTCCTAAAGATTTCTTCTTCCCATAACTTCATATCCAAAAACTTGACTAAACCTAAACTTAAACTCTATTTATACTTGCTAGGATAGTCTACAAAACATTCTAGACTATTGTGAAATGGGAAAATCGACCCAAAGAGACTTCCTGCCAAAATGGCTTATAGAATATTCTAGATCAATCTAGATTAGGGAAGAATGCCCTACAATGGTCTGAACAAATCTCAAGAAAAGATCTTATCCTAATGATGAAATCGGGATGAATTCCTCACATCAGCTTTTGCAGAAATCATGTCCAAAATAACTTTATGTGGGTGCTCCTACACCATACTCCCCAAGAAATTTGATCTCAAGCCTACTTGAGATGATCTCTTGTAGAGTGGTACCCTACTTCTTGATATCTTGTTTGGTCATCTACACAGCTAGAATCCAAGTCCCTTGGATTGTCCTTCCTCTTTCTTGTTTTCCAATTCCTCGGTATTTGTTGTTTGTACTCTTGCCAAGTACCCAAGTCAACTTTCATATTTTCATAACCTCTTCCACATAAGAATTCAGGTAGAACTCTTGTAAACCTGCAATAAATCGATTAGAAAAAAAAATGGGACCTCATCATGTATGAATTCATCAATTTGGTTCACAATAGGAAGCTTTGCAACCTTTTTTTTTATGTCTTTATGCTGCAATATCTCCATGCTTGGAGACAAATTCATCACTATTTGATCCTTATCTATCCTCTTAGCTTCATCACAAGTATTCTTCCTTACTACAACTATTATCCTTTTGATAGGACATACCACTTTCTTTCTGATGCAGGAGCATCTTGCATGGGAAAATTATTGAAAAAAAAAATGAAAAAAATTGAAAAAAAAAATTGTGGAGGAGAGAGAAAGTGACAAAAATTAGAGGAAAAATAATTTGAAAAATAAAAAAGGGGAAAAAGGACAAAAGAAAGGAAAAGAGGATTTTTATTTTCAAGGTGCATAGGTGGCATAATAGAAAAAATTTAAAAAAAATTGTTGTCATTCCATTTATCGAAGATTTTTATTTTCGAGGTGCATAGGTGGCATAATAGAAAAAATAAAAAATAAATGGTTGTCATTCCATTTATCGAGGTGTGTGGGAAGAATTCTAGAAAGTTATGAATATTGTAGAAAGTTTTGGAAGTTGTAGAAGGTTGTGGATAAGTCATGCATGGGGTGGTAAGTGCCTATTTAAGCAAGGCATATGAGCATTTCTAAATCAAGCTCAAGGAGTAGCTTGAGAAGTAGAAGCTAGAAGGTGTGAAGACTTCAAGGTGTGAAAGCTCTAAAGGTGTAGCTCTTAAAGTAGAATTCTTGGTGAAGCTCTTGGTGTGAAGACTCTTATTTGGGATTTCTCTTATGTTGAAGAATTTGTAAACTTTTTTTTGAAGAAGTCATATCTATGATATCATCTTGTGGGTGTTGTAAGGATTTTCAAGTATAATAAAATTGCTTGTGAAGATTTATTTTTATTTTTTTTGCTCTCCATATTGTGGCATTCTTGGTTGTGAGTTGGTAGGGTGGTGTGGCCCTTTGTCAGTGGTATCAGAGCATACCTTCGTCAGTGGTATTAGAGCATACTTCATCAAGTGGTATCAATGTGTATCTACATTAGTGGTATCAGAGCAAGAGTTCCTGAGTGTACAAGCAGATGGCCGAAGTGTGAGGCAGTTTGTACCAAGACCTTAGTTGGGCAAAGTTTACTAGAGTTGGTGGATTGCAAATCTGTTGTCCTAGACTTGTGATGTGGTTCCTGATTATTCGTGCGAGGTGGCAGGTTGCGATCTGACTTGCAAACATTTCAAGGTTGTCACAAGGATTGTGGGAAGGATTTGTTGCAAAATGTTTACGAAGATCTTGGAAGATGGCTCTAAGAGGATTGGACCCTAAGATGATTGCCAAAATCCATGATATAGTAGAGAGGAATTTTTCTAAGATGATTTCTTGGTTGGATGCTAGATTGGCTAATCAAGCTAAGAAGGTCAAGGTGGAAGAGGATGGTTTTGCTGATCAGTTTGTGGAGCCTGATGCAGAACCTGCAAAGCAACTAGAGGTTGTTGCTGAAGATATTCTTAATGTTGTTGATGTTGGCACCGAGGTTGGTTTTCATGATCAAATGGTTGAGACTGACATGGAGATTGTGGAGCACTCGGTCGTGGATGATCTAGTTGTTGGAGGTGAGTTATGTATTGCAGAGCATCTTGTTGTGAGCAATGAGGTTGCTGGTGTTGAGAGTTTGGCATGTGTTGATGGAAATCTACATATGACTGTTGATGTGGAGTTTGTTATTGCTGGTATGGATTCATTAGTTGTTGATGTGAATGGGAGTTCGGTAATGAAGAATTATGTTCAGTTTGTTCCTGGGAGTGAGCATGCTAATTGGATAGTTGAGATTCTAGTGTATGATAGAGTAATGCAGATGTGGAAGATTTGAATGGTGGTTTTTTTGTCCCTATTCAGGTGGAAGCCTTTGGTGAAGATCAAGATGGTGGTAGATCTTTCTTTTGGCATCAAAGTGTGGGACACACTTTTCTATCTACTAGGGGAGTCTGATGCAGGAGCATCTTGCATGGGGAAATTATTGGAAAAAAAAAATGAAAAAAATTGAAAAAAAAAAAAACAAATTGTGGAGGAGAGAGAAAGTGACGAAAATTAGAGGAGAAATAATTTAAAAAATAAAACAGGGAAAAAAGGAGAAAAGAAAGAAAAAAATGATTTTTATGTTCGAGGTGCATATGTGGCATAATAGAAAAAATAAAAAATAATTGGTTGTCATTCCATTTATCGAGGTGTGTGGGAAGAATTCTAGAAAGTTATGAATATTGTAGAAAGTTTTGGAAGTTGTAGAAGGTTGTGGATAAGTCATGCATGGGGTGGTAAGTGCCTGTTTGAGCAAGGCATATGAGCATTTCTAAATCAAGCTCAAGGAGTAGCTTGAGAAGTAGAAGCTAGAAGGTGTGAAGACTTCAAGGTGTGAAAGCTCTAAAGGTGTAGCTCTTAAAGTAGAATTCTTAGTGAAGCTCATGGTGTGAAGACTCTTATTTTGGATTTCTCTTATGTTGAAGAATTTGTAAACTTCTTTTTGAAGAAGTCATATCTATGATATCATCTTGTGGGTGTTGTAAGGATTTTCAAGTATAATAAAATTGCTTGTGAAGATTTATTTTTATTTTTTTTGGTCTCCATATTGTGGCATTCTTGGTTGTTAGTTGGTAGGGTGGTGTGGCCCTTTGTCAGTGGTATCAGAGCGTACCTTTGTCAGTGGTATCAGAGCGTACTTCATCAAGTGGTATCAATGTGTACCTAAATTAGTAGTATCAGAGCAGGAGTTCCTGAGTGTACAAGCAGATGGCCAAAGTGTGAGGCAGTTTATACTAGGACCTTAGTTGGGCAAAGTTTATTAGAGTTGGTGGATTGCAAATCCATTGTCCTAGACTTGTGATGTGGTTCTTGATTGTTCGTACGAGGTGGCAGGTTCCAATCTGACTTGCAAACAATTCGAGGTTTTCACAAGGAACGTGGGAAGGATTTGTTGCAGAAGGTTTACAAAGATCTTGGAAGATGGCTCCAAGAGGATTGGACCCTAAGATTATTGCCAAAATCCATGATATAGTAGAGAGGAATTTTTCTAAGATGATTTCTCGGTTGGATGCTAGATTGGCTGATCAAGCTAAGAAAGTCAAGGTGGAAGAGGTTGGTTTTGCTGATCAATTTGTGGAGCTTGATGCAGAACCTACAAAGCAACTAGAAGTTGTTGCTGAAGATACTCTTAACATTGTTGATGTTGGCACAGAGGTTGGTTTTCATGATCAAATGGTTGAGACTGACATGGAGATTGTGGAGCACTCGGTCATGGATGATCCAGTTGTTGGAGGTGAGTTATGTATTGTAGAGCATCTTGTTGTGAGCAATGAGGTTGCTGGTGTTGAGAGTTTGGCATGTGTTGATGGAAATCTACATGTGACTGGTGATGTGGAGTTTGTTATTGTTGGTATGGATTCACTAGTTGTTGATGTAAATGGGAGTTCGGTAATGAAGAATTATGTTTAGTTTGTTCCTGGGAGTGAGCATGCTAATTGGATGGTTGAGATTCTGGTGTTTGATAGAGTAATGCAGATGTGGAAGATTTGCATAGTGGTTTTGTTGTCCTTGTTGAGGTGGAAGCCTTTGGTGAAGATGAAGATGGTGGTAGATCTTTCTTTTGGCATCAAAGTGTGGGACACGCTTTTCTATCTACTAGGGGAGTCTGATGTAGGAGCATCTTGCATGGGAAAATTATTGCAAAAAAAAAAAGTTTGAAAAAAAAAAATTTGTGGAGGAGAGAGAAAGTGACGAAAATTAGAGGAGAAATAATTTTAAAAATAAAAAAGGGGAAAAAGGAGAAAAGAAAGGAAAAGAGGATTTTTATTTTCGAGGTGCATATGTGGCATAATAGAAAAAATAAAAAATAAATGGTTGTCATTCCATTTATCGAGGTGTGTGGGAAGAATTCTAGAAAGTTATGAATATTGTAAAAAGTTTTGGAAGCTGTAGAAGGTTGTGGATAAGTCATGCATGGGGTGGTAAGTGCCTATTTAAGCAAGGCATATGAGCATTTCTAAATCAAGCTCAAGGAGTATCTTGAGAAGTAGAAGCTAGAAGGTGTGAAGACTTCAAGGTGTGAAAGCTCTAAAGGTGTAGCTCTTAAAGTAGAATTCTTGGTGAAGCTCTTGGTGTGAAGATTCTTATTTGGGATTTATCTTATGTTGAAGAATTTGTAAACTTCTTTTTGAAGAAGTCATATCTATGATATCATCTTGTGGGTGTTGTAAGGATTTTCAAGTATAATAGAATTGCTTGTGAAGATTTTTTCTAATTTTTTTTGGTCTCCATATTGTGGCATTCTTGGTTGTGAGTTGGTAGGGTGGTGTGGCCCTTTATCACTTTCTTAACTTCAAATGCCATTTCTTGGGTGCCTTAAGGATCGTCACATCTAGCTCTTTATGAACCATTTCATCATAATGCTCATCAACCATTTCAACCTCTTTTCTATCTTCAAGAAATTTTGTACTATAAGTTTCATCAAAAACATGTTGTTACTCACATTGTATATCTACATCACTATGTTCATTTGGTATGTAAGCATTGATCTATTGATCTAGTTTATCAACATCAATGTGATCAAGTTGTTCTTTCAATGGAAAAATCCTCTCTTCCAATGTCTCAGTACAGGCTTCTATAATCTGAATTGGTTGATGCTCCAGATCTATATTTTCTTTTTCTATATTTTTTTGCAATTCCTCTTTTAGTCGTACTAAATTTTCTTTGTGCTTTCTCAGTTCCCATGTCAAGAATTCCATTTGTTCTTTTATCTCTTGATCTATTTTGGCTTCCTCTTCTCTTTTCTTCCTTTTTTCCTCCACTCTTTTCCTTGCTTCTTCCTTTTTCATGTTCTGAAAATCCCAATATGAAACCCATGCATCGAATAATATCTTTTGATCATGAGATAAATATCCTCTTGTGACCATTGTCTCTTCTCTAGGTTCTCTCCACTCAACCTCGTGTTTTGGCCACACTTACAGGTTCTTTCCTCAACTTGTCACAATAAATAAAAACTCAAAATTAACTTTTTCCCATACCTTTTGCTGAGCTCTGATTCCAAAAATCATGCAAAGATAAACTCAATGGAAGGAAAAACAAAAGGAACTAGTGCTAGAAAGAGATAGATAACAATATTTTTCTAATTGATTCATCAAATGAACAATATATACACTTACTCTCCCAAATATTTCTTCTCCTCGTAACTTCGTATCCAAAAAATTGACTAAACCTAAACTTAAAAACTCTATTTATACTTGCTAGGACAATCTAGAGAACATTCTAGATAATTACAAAATAGGAAAACCGACCCAAAGAAACTTCCTACCAAAATAGCTTACAGAATATTCTAGATCAATCTAGAATAAGGAAGAATGCCCCACAATCGTCTAAACAAATCCCAAGTAAAGATCTTATCCTAATGAAAAAATCGAGATGAATTCCTCAAGTCAGCTTGTGGAGAAATCACATCCAAAATAACTTTATGTGGGTGCTCCTACACCAATAAGGGCCATGCTTCAAGTACATGTGCATATGTGTATCTTAAATTAAAAAATATAACTTAGAATTAGGGTTAGCTTGTTTCAATTTTATCTAAACTAGAGTTCATTTAAGTTTTGAATTAGGGTTTTAGTAAAAGAGTTATGTTATAAGGTTTACAATTAGATTTAGGGTTTAATTTATCAAGTGATCCTTATTTTCTTTTATCTTAGGTTTTAGTACATTTGGGAAGTATGAGAAAGATTAATAATTCCTAGGGTTAATGATTAAGATTGAAATAAGGATGGAGCTATCATTTGAGGTAGAAATTATGTTAATGGTAAAATATATTATCATGATTATATCTTATAAGATGTATCAAACAACCCTAATTTAAATTTGAAACCTTATATTTTTGGAAGCTAATAAAGCACTTACCATATTCCTAACTCTTGACATGGTCATACTTATGCCCTAACCCTTAATAATATTTATCATAATAATATATTTGATTATAATCTAACACTAAACCGAACTAGTGGTTACACATTATTAGTGCGTAATGATTAGCTGATAGCAGTGATATGTCCGATTGAGTGATAGGAAAAGAAAATGAATTATATTTCTATGGGGAGGAATAGGTAGAAATATATTATTAAATGATTATTGTAGCAAAGTAAATATGATATATAGTGCTAATTTTACATATTAAGAAATATTAAATGTAAGAAAAGATAAGAAATATTACTAGTAAAACAAGATACTTGTTGATGAAGTACAAACATAAAGTAGTATGTGTGGTGCGACAATTTAGTGCAATGTTAGATATAACATGTAACATAGAAAATAAGTTGACATAAAATAGAGAGGAAACAAAATGATACTAATTAATATACTTTTAATAAATTTTAGTTGTTAACATCTAATATGATGTTTTGAGCTTGTATGGAAATTGATTGAAAGAGTGATTTCTTAAAGGGTTGCCAAGAAAATTAGTAATGGAGATGATAGGGGAGGCCAATCAATGAGTCATCCATTGGACCACAAATTTTTGATTTGTATTTGCAAGGTGAGTTTTATTTATTTTGATCAACCTACTATTACTTCCTAACCATTTTATAAGTTGAAATCCTTTAATAAAGGTTTTAACCTAGTTGTTATTTTTAAATCCTTTAATCAAGGTGGCATTCTAACAGAATATTCTTAACTCCTCTATCAAGGCCACTCCAAATAGGGTAATTAAATCTTTTACCAAGATCACACCTAACAATGTGTATTGTAGCCTTTAATAGAGTTGGCTCTTAATAGAGTTCACTTATAAGAGTGAAAATTTTGTAACATGTTGTTGGTGATGTTTTTAAAATTGGGTTTCAATATTAAATCCTTGTGTCTTACTCATCAAGATTTGATTTGAGATGTTTTATTGTTAATTTTTTGCATTCTATAAATTTTTATTGTTGGGATAGTCGAATTCAAGTTTATGTTACTGATAAGTTTCTATAGAGATTAGATCTAAGTTGTTTGACGTATTCAAATATTTATTAGGTATATCTAGACCTAGGAAAAATTGATTCACCTCCTCCCCCTCCCTCTTACTTATTATAAATCATTTTAACAATTGGTATTAGAGCTTTGGTACTTTTAGAATTTCTTTTGAAGGAACTTAGGGTAAAGATCAAGATGTATAGAAAGGAGATACCCAAGTTGAACAAGGAGAACTTTCCTAGATGAAAAAGTCTAATGAAGCTACACATTGTTGGAATTGGAGATCTAGCAATATTCTACTTAGAGAATAAATATGTAACTATATTTTCACCTTTGACATCCCAACATATAAAGGATAAACATGAACATGATCATGCAATGTTGGAGATTGCATATACCCTAAGCTATTTTAAGTTTGATGATATAAAGGACTTCGATATTGTAAAGAATATGAGGAAAGAGCTAGAAAAAATTCATTGAGGAGATAAGAATATACTTAGAGCCAAATCAAGAAGCTTGGTAGGAAATTTTGGTGAAATGAAGATGATAGAAGGTGAGAACATTACTTAATATGTTGGAAGAATTAGAGAAATTGTGAATTGCAAATTTTATTTTCTATTTATTCTATTAGATTGTTTGCAATATAAGAATAGAGATGTACTCTTGGTAATGATGTAACCTTGAATAGTCTAGTTGATAGATTTACTATTTTTGAATTGTCAAATTTTGATATTTTTAATTCCCCAACTATTGAATCTTCTTTCAAGTCATAATTGGTTTTGCATAAGTATAAGAAGAAGAATGAAAAGCATGAAGTTAGTGAGATTCAATATTTTCATGATGATCTTGAAGATTTTGAAGCATTAATGGCTAGGAGACTACCTAGGGGTAAATGCAAATACAAAGGTAAAATCCTTGTAAACCTACACCCTGGTACAATGATTCTAATTAACAATGAAACCCTACTTTGTGATATAATAATTTTCACTAGGTACCTCTATCAAAGATAAAAATACATGTATCTTTCAATTCACAAAAGTATTATATTGATTCAAACTTCCATCTTGAAATGCTAGTCTATGATCCTACCATGGTCAACTCAAACGTGTTTGGTAACAATCCATGGGCATAAAATCATATCATATCAATTACCACTCTTGAATTTTGCAAGGAATTTTTCACGTACCATTAATTTATGTGCATCCTTGACCCAAGAAACTTGATAGGGTTTTGGGTGTCTCATTCTTTGCAACTGCAACTTAATAACTATCTCCTCTGATGATAATTTTTTTGGTTTACTACTATTAATAATCACCTTACAAAATTTTCCTATAATATTGCATCTTCTCTTGAAAATACCTCTCCTTAGGAGGGATTATTAATTAGTTCTCTCATTACACAGTTATTTTCACCATCACATTTTCTTCCCTTTTAGGTATATTTGGTGAAATTTTAGCTTCTCTTTGGATTACTGAATTTTTGCTACTACCTTTAGTTTTTCTTACAATAATAAAATTAATGTACTTCACAACATTCAAAATAGGTTCCATGAAATCGTCCTCTTCCATAACTGCCTTGGTAAGAACTACCACCTTTCCACTCCTTCCTTCCTTTATCATCAATTTTCCACTCAATTTGCCCCTTATCTTGCATAGTATATTCAAATTTGGTGTTTTCTCCATAAGATCTACCTCTACTTCTTTGAAATCTTCCTCCTCTACTTCTTTTCTTTTTCTAATGCTTCTTTGTCAAGATCTCCTCAACTTTCAAAGAATATTGATATGATTCTTTCACAATATCCAATTTTAGAAATTAATCTCATCTTGAATTGCAGTTATTTAACCATTCAAATATCTAGCCACTTCTCTATCTTTTCATCAACATGTCCATAGAAAATTTCCAATCTATAGAATTCTTCAATATAATCTTTTGAACAAACTCATATGATTTTTCCTTAAATTCTATATCTTCCTCAATAAATTAGCTTGATAGTCAGTCAAAAGGAACTTCGTCTTTAATTAATTGACCATCTCCAACCACATCATGATCTTCTCTTTTCCTTTTCTTTTTCTTTCAATTATAAAATGTTTCCACCAAAGTAAATCATGACCCTTCAACTTTGTAACTACTATCTTTACTTTTCTTTTATGAGGGGTGCCCTCAAATTCAAAGAACTTCCCTATCTCAAAGATCCAGTCGAACAAAGTGTTGGTGTCCAATCTTCCATCATATCTTGCAAGGTCTATAAAAATATTATAATTTCTCTAGAAAAAATCTCAATAGTCTTTCTCATCATATTCTACCTTAGGTTCAATGTTAGGGTTTGGTGCTCCAAGTTCTTCTTTATAATCTTGCATGTCATCAAGATGTGCTCCTATCCTTTGGGTTGTCTCAACGTCATCAAGTTAAGATGTAATTTGTCTCAACATATGAATTTTGGCATTAGAAACATTTCGTTTATGAAAAAGCATTTTTACAATAGCTTCTTTCAAGATTGTAACTATCTACAAGTTATAGTTCAAATCTCAAATCTTACACCCTACGACCAAATAAACATATGTTTATCCTTGATTCAATCTTCACAAGGATGAAAATAAACTCTAATATGACTTGACACAAGAAATAATGATATGTAGTTCCAAAGGAATTCCTAGAAATCAAATGACCTTTTAGAGTTAACACATATGTAGAAAATCACAAAGAGACAGTGCTAGAAAGGATAGAGAACCAACAATATTTTTTTGATTCACCAAATTTTTATCATGCATGTCTAAATATGAGGCTCTTCAGGTTATGGCAAATAAAAATATTCAAAAATATAGGAAAATAACCTCCATCATGTGATATTCATACCCTCCTTTTTCTTATAGATTCTAACTCCTCACCGATCGATATGAAGATCTAGACTAACACTTTCTACTTATAGTATCCAAAATGAATGACCAACATTTTTAGATCATCATATGCAAAAGGTTGGCCACAAAAAGGTCGATACACATCCTAATGATTCATCCAATACATTAAATTATAAACTCAAATTAAAAGCACAAGTCCTTTCATTAATAAGAACCATATAGACAACTTAGTGAAATACATCACTAAACAATACCAACAAAAGTCACCGAGGCATTGGGTGAATACAAAATAGAAATTCTCAATGAAAGAATAACCTAAGACACTTGGTTAACAAAGGCATAATCACGTCCATTGATCTAACGACCAACAAGGTCACTAAAAGGGTCCAAAAATATATCTAAGCACACATCTACCAAGAAGGATAACAATGCAACTCAGGATGCTCCCACATCCATTATACCTTTATTTTCACCAAATTATTATCTAAGCTATTAAGAACTCTATTGAAATTAAATTTTTTTTTTGCATATTTGATCATAAGCTTACAATGATTTTGTTCTATCTACATTTGGTTATCATTGATCACAATGCTTGTCAATTTTGACTTATTTGTCATCAATAACGATGAACCAAGTCTCCCTATATTTTCTACCAATATAATTCGAGCATAATCCCAAAAAGGGAAGCATATGACCCAAGATAGGAGGGATTTGATAGATGTGAGAGAAAAGTAAGTTTATTCTAAAGAGATATATCCAGAGAAGAACATTGTAAGAATGATCAATGTAAATCTAGAACAAGATGAGATTAATCTAGTTTCTAATTTTTTCACTAGTAATGTAAATTTCATAGTTTATAGGAAACCATGTCTTTTTGATAATCCTATGAACCAATTTATAGATAAAAGTGTAAATTTTAGGAACTCAGTAGATGATGGGTGTATTGGTTTTGTTAATTAGTTCATCTAAGATATTAACACTATCAAAGAGAACTTGATTTCTATTTCTAGAAGTTTAGGTCATTTGCAAAGTATTTTTAATGGGTATTTGAAATTATGATATGAGGAATATTGTTTCTTTGATTTTTGGCAAATATTATGAATTGTATTTATTAATAATAGGATCAGAGAATTAGCAAGCTTAAAAATACTATAAGGAAGGTCTATAATTTTTTTTAACATTGTGGCTAGTGTCAGCAAGAATATAATATAGGTTCATATTATGAGATCCTCATTTTATTAATGCCAAATCCCTATATACCTATTGGTGATTTATAACCAAAGAAAAGGAAAGGCACTTGGAAATTTTACTAGTGGTACTAGGAGGGATGTGTAGGATGGTGACCATTTTTTATTAAGTTAAAAATGTGTCACCTAAGATACAGGGTTCTTCCCCATAGAATAAAAGTAAATATATTATTGTGGGATATAACTCTTAGGTCACCAAAGAGGTTAGGAAGATCTGCATGATCAATTAAGTACTAAGAATCTAAAAGATATCAAAAATTACTAAAAATCATAGTACATTATTTCAAAATTATGTAATTGTATTGTTGGTTTTGGTGTTTGGCTATACATCAATTTTGTATTCTAGGCAAAATTTTGATGTAAAGGGTTTCTTTACCCTTTTAAAACCAATTTTTCATTAAGGGTATGTGTAGGGTCATGGTCAATCAAACTACGCCCTTAAGTAACAATGAAAAATCAGCAAATTAGGGTTATGCCAACTTGATGTGCAATTTTCAACTTGTTATGTTCACTTTCTATCAAAAAGTTGATAGAAAAGAATCTCTAGGAAAACAAATTTAGTTTGTAAACTACTAGGCCTTATCTAGAAAAAATAAAAATTGATTGGTCAAAAAATTTAATTTTAATGCAATAGTACAAAAATATCATGAAAAAAATAGAAAGTAGACATATGTTTGACCACCTTCATCAAAATCAAATGATAATATTTTTTAATAATATTATAGATATAATAATTAGACTCATTCAAGAATGTGACACATATTTTTTGGTATTTTTATTATAAATAAAAAATAAATTATTATTTTTCTACTATAGTGTTTTTGGAATAAAAAAAATCTTGCATCTAATCACATTAACTAATTCAAAACTTTGCAAAATTTTAATATTTTTCCCCTTATAGTAGAAGTAACATATAGTGTAGTGCATCTTTCGGGTTTTAAAAATGTTGTACCATTTGAAAGTTATAGTTGTTTATAAAATAGTGTGTCAATCAACACTTTATATGTAACTCCATTAGAAAATAGGTAATAATTACTTACTAAATTCATAATTTGATAGACATTACATTTATGGAAAGCTAAGAACATTCTTAAGAAACCCTTTTTATTTCATCAAATTTGGGTGAAAAAAGCTTTCTCAACTACATGTTTGAAGTAAAACACACAAGAATAGGCCAAAAACATGTTTTCAAGACATTTTTAAATTTGAACATGTAGGGTTGCTTTCTAAAGATATGATAGGCCTTATACAACTATTAATTGTTGGTTTTTGTATCAGGATGGGTGGGAAAAAAGTTGGAATAGATTTTGAAATGCTTTGAGACATTTAAAAACTACGTAATTTTTAGGTCGCCTCTATTTGGCACACCATGATCCTTCACATACCCTTAACAAACACACACGCACAGATGCACACACATGCGTGCACACACACACACATAGATGTATGAAATATTTTATCAAATATTTTTTTCATACTTTCCATATGCCTCTGCTTTATGTACAAATATATATGTGCATCTCTACAATAAACTAAATCTCACCCATAACTTCATCATTTATCCTCATTGTTTACCTATTGGAATATATGGACAACACAAAATTAAGTAAATTGTTCTATATTATACCTTGTCCTTGTGTATATTCAGGAACTAGATAAAACATTTTTTAGAGTTCTTGTTATCAATATATCATATGATTGAGAAACAATATGTTATTATTTATAGTTAAGAGATTTTATCAAATGATTCATCAATTTAGCCAATATCTAATTATCCATGCTCCTATTTAAAAGCTACATGGAACTCCGTGACTTTTCAAACAAGATTTCATAAATTCACCTAAGAGTTTCTCTATCTCATCTACAATATACATCTCTCTTTTGTTTCCTCTTAATTTTACAATATGTTCATAAAAAGGAATAAGTAAGGTTCATTACTAGAATTCATATATTCTTGGTTGCTAATTGACATAAGTCAAAGATGTACACTATAATCAAAATGGTAATTATTATATATTAATTGTAGGGAAATAAAAAGATATGATGCATATTACTCAAAAAAAAATATTGTAGTAGGTCAAATATGACAATATGTAATAATGTGTGACATATGAACATCAAAAAATTATTTAAAATTATATGATACTATCATAAGAAAATGAGATAAAAATAATTGATGATAAAGTATTTTACCAAACATCAAAAAACCCATTTTAAAGATAATGGCACATCTACGGATTGGTAGAAAGATAACATGGGGTAGAAGAGGTGGTATGAGATCTCATTAGGTCAAGAGAAGGGTTTGAAGAGATGGGAGCTAGTGACCTCCTCCTATTGGTATCTCAAAAGATAATACACATGTCTCCTCTGACAAGAATCCTGGGCATGCAGGTATTTGTGGCATAGGAAGAGGTAAAGATGAAGAGGTATCTTTCTTTCCTCTATCTATAAAGGTGAGTGTTCTAATAATCTAATGGAAGCCCCTACTATTAAATTTGCTATTGAGACAGGTTGTTTTTTAGAATGGAAGAGGATTATATGTGAGTGAGATTTTCAAATTATTTTGGATGTGTTAAATAACTAGAGTGTGGCTGAATGTTGATTTTAAATTAGCCCCAAGTTATTAATGCTAAAGTTTGGCAAGATGAGCACGATCCTCTGGTAATGATCAAATTGCTCTTCCATAAAGAGTCAATTAAATAATGGTGTACAAATTGGAGAATGACAAGGGTTTGTATTTTTATGATGGGATTAGAAAGGATTATTCAAATGACCAAATTAACTATCTTACTAAGTTAGTGGGTGTGTCATGATGGTGATTATTTTAGGAGAGGACTTTATTTATAGTTTTATTTCTAGTAAAATGATGAGAATTATTATTTGTAATGGGAAGGAAAAATTTAATAATCAAAGAAATATTTGGGAATATTTTTCTCATCATCCAGGATTTGTTTTCAAATCTAGAGTCCAGGAGTTAATGAGAAGTCATTGAGATTTGGACATTTGGTCATTTAAGACAAACTTAATCACTAATACTCCCAAAAGGATTTTATTTGTTGGGTGTTCTCTCAACAGTAATAGCTATTGCATGATTTCTAAGGGCTTCTCTCTAGTTTTTATCAAAAGTTTTATCAATTGAGTGGAGAATATGGTGGTTGAGCTTAAGGATAGAGACAAGGACTTGGTTATAGACCTAGATGATGATGAGTTCATGGAAGAGAAAAGTTCAAGAATTGAACCATTGATAATTAAGAAGGATGTTAGGGATGAAAAAGTGGCATGGTCTCATTTGAAACAAGTTAGATTCATCTATATCATGGAAAGTATTGAGGGCCATGATGAGATGATCACCTTGCAATTTTTCAACTTTTGGAAGAAGTTTCAAGTCACCATTAATGGGGTCTGTTTTAAATTCATAGAAGAGATAATAGCCAATGCCACTAGTTTATCCATGTAGGGGAAGTCATGGAGGAAGAATTCTAGAATAGTAGATAAGGTGAGCCACAAGAGCTTCTTCCCCTTTGATGAAGCCCCTATCACCTTCATAGTTGTTTCATCTATGAAAAGCTTCCAGAACCATGAAATATGGTCTGCTTTATCATCACCTGATACATTACCCTAGAGGATAGAGTTAAGATTTGTTATTACTACCATTTTTGTATCCTAAATCATTTCCAAAAAAAAATTGGATTTCTTTTCCTTTTCTCCTATTACATTGTATGGGGGATTGTGTTTGGAATATAAGGAAAAAGTGCAAGGAGGGAAAAAATTACATAGTTTACCATCAAGCCTTGATGTTCCACCTATTTAAATTTTATAAACACCTCTACCCTCAAATTCTGAGTCTTAGTCCTTCACTTCTAAAAATAATTGGTCAAAGCCCCTCTTCTACCCCTAACTAAAATCATCTCTAAAGAGGACCCCATGGACATAGATTGGGGAATTAAGGAAGAGAAACTCGAAGTTCTAGAAGTTGAAAAAACTAGAACCATTAGAAAATGAACAAAATAGTCAAGAAAGAGGTAGAGAGAAAAAAATCTTGACCAACCTTGGTATGCCTAAGCTAGAAAAATCTAGGAAAAAGCCTGGCCCTCATCCAAAATGTATGACCACTAAAAGGAATTATGGGGAATAAGATGAAGAAGAAATAGAAAGTGAGGATTAAACTGAGCATATGGAGGAAGGTCAAACTAGTCCTTTTTCCTCTAAGGTTTCAGATTTGTTTAAAATTAATGCCATTACCCTAGATTTTACAAAGTCTAAGAATGTGCAACAAGGAATAGTCACCTTAATGGTTTGGATGCACACTTTGGGTAGCCAAGCCTAGACATAAAGAGTTGGGGAAGTATAAGAGGTTAAGGGAATATTAAAAGGTGAGACCACACTCATTAGGAAGAGGATACAGTTAAAATGGAGAACAAAGTGCAAGGAAACTAGGAGGTGGAGAAACTGGAAAAACCCATTGCTAGTTTGATTAAATTGAGTGAGGACTTAGATGACAAATTTGATAGGGTTGGTAATTTATTGGTACATGTGAAGAACTTGGTGTCCACCATGCTCTACCACATGCAAACTAATAAAGATGTTGGGACTAATGGTAAGGATGTGAAGACAAAGCACTCCCACTATGGCTTCCTAGCTAATGGCTCTTGAAGAACCTATGACGTTTCCCCTACTAGTGTACTTGTATTTAGGTTTTTGATATGTTATTTAGTTAACCTATTTGAGCCTTTAGGCCCCTTTTAGTTTATTTTATTGGATAGATAATAGGGCCAATGTTTTTGTATATTGTTAAGAGTTTTGCTACTTTTGGTAGTATTTACTCTATTTTTTTTTTTATGGGAAGATTTTTGAAATTTTGAAAGGGGGTGGGGTAATCTTGTGGTACTAAATGCCAAATGATCTTTAGATAGTTTCTCTTTTGTATTATGGGTCAGTCTCCATTTTGGCTACTTCTTAATTTCAAAACCTTGAAATTAGCCTCTATTGTTAGATAAATCTTGTATCTATGTAGGTATGTGGATTTCATCTCCTTTTGCCATATTCCTAGGGAATGGAATGGAGGGGCTGATGTTTTGGAAAAATGGGTGCTAAAGAATGGAGTTGGTTGGGATGTTAAAGGGAGGACATGCTGCCAATTGATTATCTTGGGATCTTGGAGTAGTTAATGGGGGACAAGTTGAGTCATTGTGGTTGTATTATCTTACTTTGTTGGGTTTGGGACCATTAGTCTTTCCTTTGTTATGATTGAATAAGCATTTATCCCTTTGTCCATATAAAGAAATAAAAATGAAATTTTTTAATATAAATCTACATAATGGTAGAGAAATAATATGATCAAATTATCTGAACATGAGAAGGTAGAAAATTATGAACTCTAAAATTTTAATACTTGAAATCTAGCAGAAATAATAACATAAATTTAACTAAACATTTATTAGTATGACTACTTTCTATATGCATTTCTTTATCTATTTACCTTTCCATGAATGCAAGCCTAACTTCATCAACTCTTCAACTATCTGCACATTTTTGTCTCATGCTTAGCTAACATCGTCATCATTTTCAATGCATAAAATCCTATAACATGTGATCATTTCACACCATTGATATTCGCCTCTATAAAACTCTCCTCTAGAATGTGAATCCTATATAGTATTAAAAAATATAATGATTTCAAGATATAAATATTAGTCCCACAAATTTAATAATTCATATAATATCAAAATGCACTACAATGATAATGTATAACAATGTGACAATTATCACACCATAATTACAATAAAAATGAGAAAAAAGGGATGCATAGTCAACAAGCCAAAATAGAGTACTAAGCCAATATGAGCTTGAATATGTGAGTGTATAACATATAAATAACTATAAGAAAGCATTATAGAAAAGTTCATATGACATGCTAAAGAGTAGTAAATTATTACAAAGTATTTGATATAATGTGAAATAACTAACTTCAAAATGGCAGTACTACATAACTTGACTTATAAGGAAGTGTATTGTATAAATTGACTTAAAAAGAGGTGTCCCCAACATGATGAGGATTAGAATATAAAATACAAAATGACACTACTTATAAATTTTTAAATGATAAATACTTGAAATCAAACATAAATTAAAAGTACAATTTACTAAAATATATAATATGATGACTCATCACTTCCATTAGTGCTTTGATTTTCCTACCCAATCATGAGGAAAGAGTTTTTAATTAGTAAAAATTGAAGCTCTATCTTTCCTTCCAACATCTGTACCACTTGTCCCATGGTTGGCTTTAAATCCTTATTATTTTCAATACACAACAAGCCCATAACACATGCTCTTTTGAGCTCAATATCTACCTCGTCTACAAGGCTCTCTTCCATAACACTTATTAAGCTGATAGGATTCACTCCTTAGGAATCCTTAACAAGTTTATCCAGATTTCTTTGTATTCTAACATTGATAAAAAAAAGTTGCAATGCCAAAAAATTAATTTGTGGTTTTTTAGTGTGGAGATGGATGTATTCATCATACATAGTGGCAGTTTCATGGAAAACATTCTTGGACCATTTGGAATGCAAGGAACTTAAGATCACCACAGCTATAGACAACCTTCCACTAAATCATAGACTTATATATTGTACCACATGGGAGACATCCATTGTGAACTAACTCAAAGAATTAAAATAAATTTATATGGGATGAGATATTGCTAGAAAATATCTCTAACCAATTTTTTTTGTTTGCTCTTCTACACTAGCAATTCCATCTTTAAAACAAAAAAAGAAAGAAAAATAATTCTTTATAACTTTATAAAATGGTTTGAAGCCTTGAGTGGAAGGAATGTTTTGGATATTCTAAGAATGTTTTGATCAATGCTAAACAAAAATAAATTCTATTTCAGGGAGAATCATAACAGTCGATCTGTTATGTTTAAGGAAGTGATCACTTTCAAAAGTTGGGATATGCCTTGATTTCTTTAATGATCTCCTTTTTATCTGAATAGAGAACGTACCAATCTTTTAATGTCTTCGGCCAAAAAATTTTTCTATGTGATTTGATAAAATGAGAAATTGTTACCAATCAATGATTCTTAGGCAAGCTATTCAATTGTCTAAATGAGTGTCATCCCTTTCGAGATAAATAGAAGCCACAAATCTATCGCTGAAAATGTCCTTCCCATCCAACATTGTAGACAACATAATATCACATTTCTTTATAGTAAAATATCTTTTCTATAGAAAAAATATGTATATACATTTTAAGCAACATCCAAGAGATGACATTTAAATGTTATTGAGTTTTATGATTCGATAGTCAATAATAAACCAATATTTAATCTATAAAATAAATATATAGTTAATGCTCAATTTTTTATTATAAAAATTTATGATAATAGAACTTGATATTAAAAAAAGAAAACTTAGAAAACATATAGGTACTTAAAATGCCGAAGTATTAGTCTGCTCATAGTGTATGAAATTAAGGCCATCAGGTAGCCTTTTCCTAACACAATGATAATCTAGTTCATTTAAATCAAATACAATAGACATCATTAACCTAAACATGGATAAATCTTAACCTACATATTAGAAAATAAAAATAAACATTGAAGATTTAGTTTTCTAAAGCCTATTAATAATTTATTTGTTAAGGAAATTATTGACTATTCACTTACTTTTTAAAAAATTTATTTTTACACCTTCTCCTCCAGGACTCCTCCTATTACAAACAATCGAGAATAGCTACATTATTGAGAGGGGAGGGGTGAATCTATAACCTCAAAACTTTTAACAAAATTCAAAACTTAACTACATAACCCATTCACCATTAATTGATCTAATCTACTGCATGCATGAGAAATTGAAAGATAAAAATTCATGTCACATGAACACAATATTTGGTGACCTAGAAACCTTCCAAATAGAAAGTAAAACTAGGGTGGGGATGATACCCTGAAAACTTCAATACTATAGTATAAAGTTTTCCTGTTAAGGCTTACAATGATCACTTCTAATGGTCTGCCCTATTAGGAGCAATTAGGACTACTAGGTCCACCTTGTAAGTGTTGATCACCTCTTTGTGATAGATGTAACTTGATTATTCCTAATTTGACCTTGTTGAATACTTTTCTTTGCTAGTGATTCACATTCACTTTCACTCTTCTCAAAACATTACTACTTCATCATTATCATTTTTGGGTATGATACAACAACTTACATATATACCATCCCAATTCTCATAATTACAAGGTCAATAATACAGGAGCATCCAGAGGTATAAGGGCAATCCTATGTCACCCAAAAAAATTGTACTTAGACTTAGTCTTTGTTTCATGTCTTTACGTTTTTGGATACCCATTTGGGTCAAATAAAGGTTCCAACTCTCACATATCCACTATCAGTGCGTTTGAAAATCCTAAAAAAATAGGAGCATGTATTTGGGCCATCATTTTGGTGACCTAGAAGGTGTGAATTGGGCAGATGAATGTAATTGTGATTTAGAGCATTCCAGAAAAAGAATTAGGTCAAAAGGCCCCACGGTTTGAAAGTTATTGCAATTTTTTTGGGTTTTGGAGACCTCCTAAGAATGCTTCAAAGTCAAGTTAGGGGCATTAAATGACCTCGAAAAGGGCCCAAAAATGGGGGACGAGCAACGCTTGTCCATAGGGCTATAGAGCGCTTCAGGAGCTTTTTGAAAATGTAAATGGTTCGTCAATCAGAGCTATGGTTCAAAAGTTATGCCTCGCAGAAGTTCGGTTACCGTTTCTGGATTCTTCTAGATTTGCACTGACTTCTAACGCCGCTTTTGGAACCTTCTATTTGGTCGGTGGATGCCTACTAGCACTTTCTAGAATGTACTCCTAGTCCTTAACCCTCTGGGGTCTATTTAAGGAGATTTTTAGCATTGTAAAAGGCAGTTCGGAGTGGAGTTTGAGAGGAGGTGCTAAAAGGAGAAATTATCTCCAGATTTATGCTATTGTAAGCGCTTAGGGCATGTTCTAAAGTTTATTTTCTCTGTACTATTTGTACTAGCTTATTTTCTCAGTTAATATAATTTCCCTTTTCTGTTGTGTCCATTCTGTTCTTGGGTTGTGTCGCCATTAGTTAGTCAAAACACAAGATAACACTAATATTACTAAGTCGGCCCAAATGTAGAAACTCATGTTCTGAAAGTTGACTTGGTGACCTTCTAATATTCAACATCCACTACATTACTCAAAATCAACTACATTACTCAAAATCATCATGCATTTAGTAGAAGTAGAGGTTGAGTCCAGACTGATCACTCAACATAGCTTCAAACTCAATGAATCTTGGAGACTCAGTAGATATAGTGTAACTCGGTAGAAACTAAATACCAATTTTACCTTGCTTGCACTCGGTAAACACTGGCTTCATATCATAGGAACTGATGACTTGGTAAATATTGCGAAGCTCGATAACCACTAACTACTCAGTCTGAACTACTTGATTGTTGAATGCACTTGGTAACCATTGGAATGCTTCGTATGAGATATGAAACTTGGTAACCATTGAATTGCTCAACAAATGCTGGAGACTGAATGATGAACTCAGTATCCATACGAAATCTAAATAAGTGTTGTCACTAATGACAAACATAACTTAATGCCAACAATCTCCCCCTTTGGCATTAGTGGAAAAAACACTTATTAGCTAAAACTTATGTACAGTGTCATATTGATTTTGATTTTTCAAAATTTTTCTTTGTAATTCTACTATGTATACATTTACACATATCTCCCCCATACAATGTACATACAATATAATATAATACTAAGTGTACACACAAGTATTTCTTCTTCTTAATTTCTCCTTCTTTATTATTATGCACAAGTCTCTCCCATTTCATTGTGCACATATCTCTCTCCCCCTTTTTGACAATAATGTCAAAGATTTATATAGAACATACTTATATAGAGACACTATAATGTGAGAGAAACTTAGAGCGTACCTTAAGAATAAGAGCTAATGTCTTATCCTTGTTTTCTTGCAAAATTTTGTATGTTTGAAGTGCCACTTGGACTTCTGCTAAGAGTTCAATCATATGATCTACAATTGAAAAATTGTTATCATGGATCAATCTTTTTGAATAAGCAATGTGCTTCTACATTGTATCCATGACTGGAAGGATCATGTTTTGGATATCTATAAGTGTGGACCAGATCCTTGCTTCCTCTCTCAATAATTCTACCTACATATCAGATAGGAATTTGACCCCCATGTGATGTGTTGAGCTTGAGCTAGGGTCAAGCTACAACTTTTGAGCACTGGCCTTCAAATCCTCATCAATTTTTCCTTTAGCTCATTTCTATACTTAGTAACATCACATAGCTTGGCGAAAAGAGATGTTACATTTGTAAAAGAATTTTCAAGATTAGCCAAAATTAAGGAGAGCTCTAGCTGATGAATAGCAATGTGCTCAAGCACTTTATTGTCAAAATTTTTCTCAACTTTTTCTATCAACTTTTCTTGGCCAGTAGAGTCCTCATTGAATTTATTTACTGCTTCCTCTAACTATAACAAAATATGTTGAGATGAATCAACATCTACACCTATAGCCTCTATTAATATATCCTTTGCACTCTCTATGATTTAGAATTCCCTATCCCTTTCTTCTCTTAACTACTTCTATCTAGCCTTTTTTTCAAGAAGTTGGCTGACCAATCTCATTTGTTCCATAGTAGCATTATCAAAATCCAACTTCGGTATATCAATTTCTTTGTCCAAGTCTATATCTTCATCAGTTTCTTTTCCAGCAATTAGAAGTTTAAGTGGTGTCCTTGGTTCAACTTCTAACATTATTGCTTTAGACTTTGAGACAAAAATAATGGTAGAAACAATAGGGCTTATTTTGAAAACATGTATAGGGCCTACTGAAGGAATACTAACTGGAGTGCTAAAAGAATCCAAAATTGAAGTAATTACAGGTGCAACATTGATAGAAGTATATACAAATGAAGTACTTATAGGAGCATGCAAAATTGAAGTAGAAAAAAATGTAGAACTAGATGTTGCACTTAATGTTGATGTTTCTGACTCGGAAGCTAAAGAAGATGAGGGTTGTAGCTCAATGAATGAAGTGGTAGAAACTTCCATTAGTGATACCTGGAGCTAAGAGGGAGCAAAGAGTGATTGAGTAGATGATGTATCTATCATGGTTGTAAACACGTTTTTTGAAGCTTTCTCCATGCCAGATGATGTAGCAATTTTTTCTCGAGAGTGAGGAAGGGAGGCTATAACTTTTGTGGCTATCCTAACTGGATCACTCTTTTCTTCTTCTTCCCTATCTTCCTCTTGAGCTTCTTCCTCTTTCTCTTCTTCACCATCCTTTATCAATGCATGATAATCCTCAGCATCAATAGTGACACAAGGTGTATTATCTTCTTCATTGTCTTCATCCTTGTCACTATCATCATCATTTATTTCAACTAGATCCTCACTTGGCTTGTGCATATGATAAATATTTTTCCACATGGATGTAGCATCCTTAACTACATGCTCAATATCTTTCACCAAAATCAAACAAGTATGAAATCTTATCATCATCTTATCTTCATTTTTCTTCATTTCTTCCTTAACCTCAACATTGGTAAGATTAGGTAGCAACTATCTCAAAGATTGCTCACATATATCCTTTGCAATTTTCATAGTTGATTCCCATCTTGGATTCAACCTTGCTAATATCTCATTGAAAGTCTAAGGGGAAATTTGATATGGGGAATATTTACATTTCCCCATCTTTGTTAACACTAGCTCCTCAATCTGCTTCTATTATGCATCAGTTCTAGTTTCATACTTTAAAGCTTTGAAATTTGTAACACCTAAACCTTCTTATAATTGCTTCAATATTTTTTGGAAGGTGAGTCGGGGCTTACTAAAAATAATCTCCTTGCCTCCTTTCTTCTTTCTTCTTGTGGTAAATACAGATATAGAGGCCTTGGGTGGCTTGGTGATAATCACCTTGCCTTTCTTTTTTATAGGCTCTTCCTCCTTTTTTGATTCCTTCTCTTCATCCTCAAATTCTTCATCATCTTTGCCTTTTCCCTCGGTAAGCATGAGAGGGGCACTTGCAGTTTTCAATTTTGACACCTCCTCTTTCCTTTATTTACCAGATCTCAAGCTCTATTCTAGCCTTTTCTTCATCATATGTTCCAAGTATGGGTACCTTTGGATCTACAAGATCATTTACTATGGATTCAATTATCTCCTTTCTTTCATCAATATTAACCTCATAAGGAAGAGGTTTCACCCATACTATTCTAGGCCTTACTACCTGAATGTATACTCTGTCATAGTCAACCATGAAAAAAACATCATTCTTGTAGTCTTTAACTAATTTTGGTGGAATCCAAAACCTATTATTCATCTTTTCCTTAAACATTTCAAAATAGTTGTCCATTATACTATCAAAATTCTCACCCATTTCTGCAATAAACTCATTAATGTGGTACAAAACTAGAGTATCCTTTCTCCATACCATTGTTCCTTTGGAGGGGAAAAACTTTTGAACATAAAAGAACAAAAAAGTTAACAAAGAACCCAATTTACATGGGTTATTCTTTGATGTTCTTATACTTTCCATGTTCTTGTTCAACTATTTCAACATTAAGTCTGCTAAATCATATTCCAAATTCTTCTTTACTACCTTGTAAGCTAGGTCCATGGCCTCACACGACACACTATTCAGTTGACTAGAGCTATATATCTTATGCACAATAATGTGAATTCCGAACCTAAGTTCTACATCAGATACATTGCTGATTTGCAGTCCTCTGCCGTCCCATTTGGCTAGGGTTTTCTTTTTGTAGCTTATCCCAACCTAGAGTTTTTGTAACTTTAACCTTATCGATCATAGGGAGACCCATATGATTCTATGAATCATCTTCTTTGTTAACAAGATTGGCTTCTCTAACCACAACTAACCATTATGCACTTGGTTGAAATATACCTAATCCATTTTATCTGAAAGTTTCTTGGCAGGTATCAAATGTGGGTCAAGCCTTTCTCCTCTAGATGTTTATGCTCAGGCTTAAGGGTTCCATCCACACACATTTCTCCTAGGGCACTATTAATTTATAGGGTTTCAATTTCTTGCACAACACATTTGAAATGAGTATGAATATTGTTTATAAGGAGTACCTTTTGTGGGATTTTTGACTAAGCTCCATTGGGGTCAAGTGATTCTATAATTGCTAGCACTATTTTGAAGTTTAGAGCCTTCCATTCAATGCATCGCACCAACATCTCTAATCCTTTATTCATCTTGTTTCTACTACTAGTGGATTCCATGATCACTTGGTAGACTAAGAAAATCTTCTTTGAAAACTTCATTATAGACTCTACTCAAGATTTCTTGGATGCTCTATAAACCACTTTGCTCTAGATATACTAAATTTGCAGTGAAAATGAAGTCAAAATTTTTCCCTTTTGAATGAAAATTTTCCATTAATGCTCGCTATGATGAGAGCTATAATGACATAGTACTTGATAGGCTATCATCCACTATTTATATAGATTTCTCAGTAGAACCTTGTAACTTGGCAATATAAAAATTTGTTACTCGTAACATTGCTCGGTATGATATAGCCTTTCTCAGTGAATACTGATGCTAAATTTTGTGATCCCTTTTTATCTAAAATACTGATTTGGATCTTTCCTTCCATTCATTGGAACTGCTTAAGATGTGACTTGAAAATATAGCTCCAATTCTTCCTTAAGAACTTAATTGGAAATGGTGGAGTTGCCCACTTCTTGAGTGACATGACCATCATCACTTAAACTGGCTTTCTTGGTAGATTTAGGAATCCACTTCTATCTCATCTATTCCCTGATGTTATCAACTTTAGCTTTCATTTAATCATCAAGTCTACCTATATTCATGCAATTCTTAGCTATATAACCAAGTTTAGAACATCTGTAACATTTTATTGTAGTATCCTTTCTTCTCAAGTGATGCCTTGCACAGTTTATGCCAATGTGTCCATATTCTCCATAGTAATGACATCTACACCAAGTATTGTAGTCCCAACCAAATATTACCTTTACAAATTATTCATCTTGATTGAATGGCTTAGATCTGCATTTAGATGAATTGTGACCTTGCTTCTTTCATTTGTGTCATTTTCCTTCAAACTTCGGTTTCTCCTTGCATTCATTAGCTTTATGACCATGCTGACTGCAATTATATCATTTTCCATTGAATTTTGCTTTTCCACTACTCCAACGTTTATTTCATGTATGACCTATCTTACCACAGTGATTGAAAGTAGATCTTTGATTTCTTTGAGTACCTTGTTTGGAGGATTCACCTTCTTCTTTGTATCCAAGTCCTGTTGTACCCTTTTGCTGATAGAGATTCTACTCATTTTACTAATTTAATTGATCCATGTCTACTTGGGATTTCATTGTTCTTTCATTGAGTTGCTTCTCAGAATTTAGATCAACTTTCAATCTTTCATTGATTTTCCTTTCAGTGTTTGAATCATTCCTTAACCTTTCATTTTCAAATCTTAGACTCATGATTTCCTTATTTGCATTGGAGAGTTGATTGATAAGACTTTCTTGCTGAAGCAATTGATTTTGAGTTTCATTGTTTCTTGACTCCAAGTCTTCACTTTTCTTATTTCTTTGTTCCAAGATTTCACACAATCTTATTGACTAAATTTCCTATTCTCTTTTCAATTTTCTTACCTCTTCTTGCAAGGAGCCATTCATTTCTAAGAGCTCTTTGATTGTCTCATTTGCTTCATCTAAACTGTTTGAAGGGAAAAATTCTTCAATCTTTTCTTCAACATACTAGTGGTCATTCATCTATTTTGCAAGTTCCTTCCTTCTTTTTAGGGATTGGGAAAGATGTTCTTTTGCTTTCTTGAGTTGAGCTATGACCATCTCAAGATCTAGCTTCTCATTGTCAATAGCTTTGTCAAGTCTGAATATCTCCATTATCTTTGATCTTTGCTCAAGCTATCAAACTTTATCGTGAGAACCAAAAAGCTCTGATACCAATTGTTGGAAATAATCAAGATTAGCTAGGTTACTGAGAGGGGAGGGGTGAATCAGTAACCTCAAAATTTTTAACAAATTTAACACTTAACAACATAATCCATTCACCATTAATTCATCTAGTCTACTACATGCATGAGAAACTAAAAAATAAACATTCATGGCACATGAACACAATATTTAGTGACCTAGAAACCTTCCAATTAGAAAGTAAAATTGGGGTGGGGATGATACCCACAAAACTTCAATACTACAGTATAAAGCTGGCCTATTAAGGCTTACAATGATCAATTTTGATGATTTTCCTTGTTAGAAGCAATTAGGAATGCTAGGAAAACCTTCTTAAAGGTTTTTACAAACATACAAAGAAGTATGTACTCTATTAAGAGATTTAAAGAAAAGACTATTAAGTCTACTGTATTAAAGAATTTGAATCTGATTCACCTATTAGGAAAAAATAGTAGATCTAAATTACAACTTAATTTTTGATTAGTTCCTTCAAATGTTGATCAGCTCTTTGTGATAGATGTAACTTGATTGTTCCTAATTTGACCTTGCTAAATACTTTGATTTTCTTGTGATTCACATTCACTTTCATTCTTCTCAAAACATTACTACTTCATCATTATCATTTTTGGGTATGATACAACACATTACATATATACCATCCCAATTCTCATAATTACAAGGTCAGCCAAGACACAAGATAACACCAATATTTTGGAGTTGGCCTAAATGTAGAAACTTGGGTTCTGAAAGCTGACTTGGTGACCTTCTAATACTCAGTGTCCATTGCATTACTCAACATCGTCATGAATTTAGTAGAAGTAGAGGCTAAATCCATACTAATAACTCAACATAGCTTCAAACTTGGTGAGCAAAAGACTTGGTAGATATAGTGTAACTCAGTAGAATCTGAATACTATGTTTACCTTGCTTGCACTAGGTAAACACTGCTCATCCCATTACTCAGTTTACACTGGCTTCACATCATAAGAATTGATGACTCAGTAAATACTATGAAGCTTGGTAACCACTAACTACTCAGTTTAAACTCCTTGACTACTGAACTCACTTGTAACCATTGGATTGGTCAGTATGAACTATGAAACCTAGTAACCACTAAATGGCTCGGCAAACACTAGAGACTAAATGATGAACTCAGTAACCATATAAATTCTAAATAAGTGTTTTTACTAATGACAAACATAACTTAATGAAAACACCTCCATTGATTATTATCATACTCATTTGAATTTTATTGACTTTTATTATATTTTTTGCATTAGATAGTTAAGATTGGGCAAACAAATATCCAAATTTCAAAACCAATATCTAAGTTTTATAAGGATATAGATTCTACTATGTAATAATTATTTTTTACATTTGTTTATAAATTATATTAAATAATAACCATCCTTGAATAAATGCCACCATATAGCAATATATGCCAAAATTTTCTAACAAGTTGAATGTGAAAATAGGGTTTCTCTGCCATATCGATCAAGCCTAGTGTGATGGTAAATTAAATCTAATTTACAACCATATCAATTACTCAATCACACTAATCAATTATTCAATTATTCATACAATGGATGCCATAAACAATATATTTAACATAGAAATTAGAATAATTTTACTACTTCCCAAAATAATAATTTATTTCACAAAATACAAAAATGAAGAGGGGATGTTTGTAATGTCATATCCTCAACCTCATTGTCAAGAATAATGTTTTTGCCGAAGATCTTATAGGAGATTCATGTCAGATAAAATGGGATATGCATCCAAGTGAGAACAATAAAAGAGGCCACATGGAGAAACTCAAGCTAAAAGGCATCAAGTACATAAACATGGTACTATTTTACAATGTGTACACATGCACAAAAAGATGATTGTCACTACAATGATGGAAGTGACCTTATATGTATGTCCCAATGCATATTCCCTCCGCCACTTATTCCTAGTTCCACTCTGAGAAACACATTGTTAGCAAGTCTACTTTGTCCACCCAATGACATTTGCCACAGTAGCAAGTGCCACTTTCTTCTTACTAAGTCTATTGCTAATTATGTAAAGCCAATTCTCTTCCTTTGTAGATATATGATGTCTTTCTTGCTAATTAGCTATTTGTTTGTTTTGTTGAATAAATTATCATGACCCTTATTCTTAAATAAATGAATAGTTATTGTTATTTAACATTCCACTTTAAAAATGTATTATGAATTTTTATAATTTTTGATTGATAAGGTAAAAGGGAAAAATGCAATAATGAGAGAGTGAGAAAACAATGAAGAGAACTATTTCTTTTAGAGTAATAATTAAATAATTGTTATCAATGGGATTCATTGTCACCATTCATTTGGGAAGGGCTCAACATGTGCACTATTTGTGACTATTCTTTTCTTGGGAGTTACTTCTTAAAATTAGATACTTCAATGCAATGGTGATTATATGTGAGATTTCACCATACATTCAAAAGAGGTGGGAGATTCTCTTTGCATTGCAAATGATGCCAAATTGTAAAAATATTATAAGATGTCTAAAATTCTTTCCTAACTTCATTGCAATAAAATCACTACAATGGCATGGTGAAACTCTCAATTAAGTAGTTACTTATTTGTCAGTAACAAAGTGATTTATTCAATTGGTCTCCCTTTGTTATGATTGTAAAATATTTCTAACCATGTTTGATAACCATATTAGAATACAATGCAATGATATAATCATAATATTCACATAGGAATAATCCATTTGATGGGGAGATGAATGAATTCACCCTCCACTTTCTTTGTACTTCTAACCTTCATTCCTAGCCAATGCTAATACACTAGTCTTTTCATAAAGATAACACTAAACTATCTAAACTATCAAAAACTATATTACATGGTGGTTAATACCTTTATCTGATACTGTTTGGAAAACCAAAACACTATTGACATACACTAAATCAACTACATAGAATGATGTTTCTAACCAATCAAAAGATTTTTGGAATAATTAAGAAGAGTTAATTCTCTATTTTTAAAATTATGTTTCTTTCTAATGTACCAAATTTTTGTATCTTTAAAATATTTTGAAGCTAAAGAAATTACTCATTTGTGAAGAAAAAATTGTGTTTTGTATTTTCATAGTTTTGTGGAAATAGATTATAGTGATAATATTTCAAAATTCATGTAGAATATTAGTTAGTTATAAAAATAGTTTAGATTAATTCTTTGTATATTTATTTGAATATGATAGATTTAAATAATAGTTATATTTTTTCTAAGATTTATTTTATATTTATACTAATTTTAATCATTAGTTTAATAAATTTTTAGTCCATTCAATATATATCATCTTTTTCTTTTTCTTTTTCTTCTCTTCTTTTACTTTTAAACAAAATCTTTCATTTGGTGAAGAATCATTGGTTATACACTTCTTAACACTTACAAAAAGTAGAAGGCAAAGACTTGAGCACAACGAAGCTCTTGCTTTAATAATAAAAACTATCATTTACATGTGTATGGGCCCATTAGAGTTCCATTGTAAGTATTTCTCCTTCAATTATGTTTTTTTTTATTGAAATATGTCTTTTTATTCAAAAAATAATTCACATTTTAATGAAGATTTATTTATTCATTCCATAGATTAGACTTAGTAAAATAGATATTACTTTTTGAAAAAAAATATGATTTATTTATTCATTCCATAGATTAGATCTAGTAAAATAGCTATTACTAATTGAAAAAGAATATTACTCAATGCAATATACTTTTTTTTCATATATATATATATATATATATATAGTTACAGTTGTCTTTAATTTCTATTCATTTTCAAGACTAGATTTAGTAAAATAGCTTTTAGTTGTTTAAGTCAAATGTTATTTTTCCTTCAATTTAGATTGCAATTACATCTTATCATATGTTACAAGAATAGTGATGATGTGAAACATAAGAGATAAAATGTAACTTGGAGAAAAAACAAGTTAGTTGAAGTAATACAATGTTTGAAGATTAGTACAAATAATGCTATCTTGGCTAATTATCTTGTATTAGTTAACAACTGAGTTAAAATTATATTGTTCTTTAGACTCATATCAAATAGAAAAGCATGGATGTATAAGTGGGAATGAAGGTAGAAGTAAGATGTGATGAAGAAGGGCTCGAAGGTGTGTGGCTTCCTGGAACTATCATAAGAATAATTAATAACACAAAAAGGATAAAATATCAAATATGCTATGATCACTTGATCACGGACAATGTGTACCACCAACCTCTTGTAGAGGATATATTTTTAGAGAATATAAGCCATGATCTCCCTATTTTCGTGCTTTCTCAAGAAATACTTGTTATGCCCATTATTGAACCAGTTGATTATGTCAGTTGGTGGAAACATATCATATTTGATAGATTTGTTTCACCTCTGAGTTGTGAAGAGTTCTATGAAGTATATTTTGCTAATATTTGTACTCTAAATCCATTTTTGTATGACTAGCTACACCCATGATAGGTTTCGATGAGAGGAAAATGGTTAATTATAGAGTAAAACTTAGTCACTTGTTTGCATTTGTACAATTTATATCTATGAACTATTATATTCCTCAAAAAACTAGAATTGTGAGTCACTCCTTAACATGATGTACCCAAGATTCTATAAAAGTCTACTTTAGTAATTGTTTCAATGTTTTTGTGATCTTTTGATTTACTACATTAGATATTACATATATTTTCAAATGAAAAAAATTATCACAACATAGGCATTTTAGTTTTATAAATTGTGGTGCAAATGATTGGTTTTAATTCTCTAGCAATATTGAAACCCTCTTTCATAGATGATATGAAATTGGAAAAATATTTTAATATTCTATGATACACATGTTTAGTCTATAGGTTCACATGGCATCATTTGGAGATTTAGTTGAGATTTTTGGTTCTTTTGGTAGTACAACTTCAGAGACACCATCAACTCCTACTAATTCTATCTCAGAAAATTCATCAGAGGCTTTAGCATCTGTAACCTCAACTAATACCATTTGTGTTAGTCTTTATTTTTTGATGGATGAGATGCTAGCTATATCTAAGGATATTGTACAACATCTTTGGGATGAAATTACCAAGCTTGAATGCATTGAAATAGAGAAGGTGGAAAAATTCTAATATGTTAAATAGAGGTTTCAGATAATGACTGCTATAGTAGAAAAGTATTATAGTGCACTTAAAGAATATCAGTATGCAAAAAACTATGGATATGACAATTCTCAAAAACTAAAGGTTCTTTTTGCCAATTATGTAGAACAACTGTCGCGACCAATGCAATGTAAAAAATATAGACGTAATGGTATAGTACCTAAGATGGTTTTCCTTGAGTCTAATTTGTAGAGATAAAAAATGTCGACTCTATAATGGTGCAGTACCTAAGATGGTTTTCCCTAAGTCACATTTGTAGAGACAAAACTGTCGACTCAATAATATCTTAATTCAATCTTCTCTCATACATGATACATGTTCCTCATAAGTAAGTATTCATCATAATTAGGGTCTTTGATAGTCAAAACTACTTATGCACAAAAATACAACATTGTATTAAAGTAATATGTGTTTTGATTGAATTAATTATAGAGGTGAGTTATGTTGTATCACCTACAATGTAGAGTCACAACTTTGGAAAAATTATATATTGGACCTATGATCTATGTCCTACTTCTTAAACTTTGGAAAGGTTAGGCTCTAATTTTTATTCCTTAGAAATTAATAATAGATTTCACATATTTTTTTGAGATATATACAAACATATCCTCATAGAACCATTAATAGTACATGCAATGAAACTTCTTTATGAGGGCAATGCATGATTAGCTCCTCAAGTACAGGTATTCTCCGTAGAAATATTTGGTGGTGAGAAAAATCAATGATATAAGTTGGATCTATAGGTTGGTGTTCAGAAACATATGGCAATGCTACCAATGAAGTATAACCATTATATCAAAAATCATGATATCATGATAGGGACTATTGTATGCTTAACATAATACAGCTACTCTAAAACAAGTAAAGCAAGGCTAGTAACCATCTCTAAAATCATATTTCAATAAACTTTATACTTTGTGCTTGTGTGGAAAATTTTCTTGCTAACAAGTAATTATCCTATAAATGTGTAGGTGGATTATAATTATAAAAAATTTAGATATCGTTCATATAGGGCAACTGATACTTGGAAATCTAGAATCTTTATGTCAAGAATGTGTAGATTTAAAATCATTACTTTTAGAGAACTGTGAATCTTTCAAAGAAGAGGTCATAAGCAATAGTATGATGAAAAATACACCATGTAAGAAAATAATGTTTGGTCTACAAAAATATGACCAATCAAAAACACCAACAAGCACATTGATGCTTGTTAAAAGCTTGAACCCATATTAGCCAAGATGGAAAATAAAAGCATATGTTTCATCATAAAAAGAGATGCACCATTTTCAAAAGCATAGTGGGAGTGGAAAAGTCTTTAGTTTTGATGTAATAGATGTTAAAGGAATCGAAACACGTATTACATTATTTAATAACATTGCATATATGCATTTTAAGAATGTACAAGTTGGGGTTGTTTATAGCATATCTCATGGATTGGTAAAAAGTGCCAATAAATTTTACAATAAACTTAAGAGTGGTTTTGATATAACCCTTATTGAGGATTCTAGATTTGTGTCAAGTGAGGATGACCCCCATATTCCTAGGCATCAATTTAGTTTCACTCCAATTGATGAAGTAAAAAAAGCCAAATAATACTTAAATTGATATTATTGGTGTTGTTGTTAATGTAAAAGAAACACCAACAATATAATGAAAATATTGTACAGAGGTCTCAAGGTGTACTATCGAGTTGGTGGATGCATCTTGCAAGTACTGTTGATCTCACTCTTTGGGGGGCACACAGGGAGTCTAAAGGGACAAATATCCAGCAAAAGTATTATCTCCAAGAAACAACCATACTTGCTATCAAGGGTGGGCATGTCTCTAAATTCCGTGGAAAGGTAATAAGTACATCAAATACAAAAAATTTGATGATATACCCCAATATAGAGGAAACCAACCAATTGAAGGACTAGTTTACAAAAAATAGTGGCAATGTATAGGGTATAGCAAGACAACTAGTAGGTGTATTGATTCCAACCACAAGGACGAAAATCAATGATATACATAATTGAGCCTCCCACACATCAAAAGACTTTGACTATATTATGCAAGAAACAATGGTATACTTTAAATGTGAGATTTTTTTCTATCCAACTTGTATAAATATAATAAATGGAAAGCAATTCAAGAAAAGGTTAGAGAAAGTTGGTGATGAAAGCATGTTTTTCTCTAAATGTGACTTAGTAGTTATTAAATACAATTGCTGATCTATTATACAAATAAAATTGTGGGACCAAATAGGGAAAAATTAGGCAATTGCATTTGATGAAGCTACATTAGACTTCATGGGGATGCTCGCTCAAGCATTGTATAACTTTCAATTTGATGATGATGTTGAAACTTGGCAATTGACTAAGTAATCAGAGATCTAGAACACAAGCAACACCTATTTACATTAACATTCAATAGTGAAATGCATAAAAATGAAGAACATGTTACAGTAACTATTACAAAGATATCACACATAGATTTCAGTTTGGAAAGTAATGTTTTTCTCGAGCAAATTAAGGGCATGTGTAATGTTGAAAATTAAGCACAATAGTGGGCATCAATGTACAATTTATATTAACATGCAATAGTGAAATGTATAATGATGAAGAACATCTCAACGCAATTATTAGAAAGAAATTCCAAATATATTTTATTTCAAAAAGTAATTTTTTGCTTGAGAAAATTAAGGTCACGAGTGTTAGGATTAAACCACAGACAAAAATAACAATTACATGCAAATATCACCAATAAAAGAAAATAATAGATCACATAGAGAAGAACACAAGACACCAAAATTTAATGTGATTCACCCAAGCCCTGAGCTGCATCCACCAAATAGAAAGTCTAATATTATTACAATCCAGTGATTATGACCTGATTACAATTTGTAATCCCTTATAGCTCAATACCGCCACAAGAACCAATTTTGCATCACAACTATAAAACAATCCCTAATCCTAAGCTCTTTTATACAAGTATTTTTAGAACTTTAGGGTTATAATTAATGATCACATGTTGGCCCAAAATCCTGATAAAATAGGGCCCAAATTATTTTAAAGTATGTATAGTACTTTCTTGATCAGTCACCACAATCTAAAAATCTCCCACTTGGGGACTAATTAGGCTCCACACTAAACAACAATCTCCCACTTGGAAACTGATCTTGTAGCTATGCCACTACTCCACCAGGCTCCCACCAAACCAAACCATCCTGGACTTTGCTATTCTTTTATTCATGTTCAGTCTAGAAGACCAACTAAAGATGAAGAGGAGTTCCACTTCTCCCTTGTGGCTACCTTTGTCAACATATCTATTAGATTGTCATTTTTATGTATGTTCTCCACCTTTAACTATCCTTCCTCTAAAACTAACCAAATTAAATGGTACTGCAACTATATGTGTTTGGTCTTTGAATGCAGAGCTGAATTCTTTACAAGATGAATGACACTTTGACTATCTATAAACAAATAATTATCCTTTTGAAGGTGTCCCAATTCTTGCAAGAAGAACTAAATCATATCATATCCTTTGCTACCTCTGTAGCAACAACATACTCTGCCTCTATAGTGGATAAAGCATTAACCTTCTATAACCTAGAAACCCAACTCACCACTGCACCACCAATAGTAAAGACATAACCTATAGTATTCTACCTCGTATCAATATCCCTTGTCAAATCTGAGTCAACATAGTCTTGTAAATTAGTAGTAGAGCCCCAAAAGTGTAAATATTTATTAGATGTTCCTCTCAAATATCTAAGAATTCATTTGACAGCATTCCAATGCTCAAGTTTTGGATGACTCATATACCTAGTAATGACTCCCACTGCATGTGCAATATCTAGCCTAGTACATACCATAGCATACATCAAGCTTCCTACAACTAAAGCATAGGGAACCTTGGACATCTTATCCTCCTCTTGTTATGTCTTAGGACACATCTCCTTAGTTAACTTCAAATAACCAGGTAAGGGTGTGCTAACAACTTTAGCATTCTCCATAGAGAAATGTTGCAACACCTTCTCAACATAATCAACTTGAGATAGGTTCAATTTTTTTTTTCCCTATCTCTACAAATCTTCATAGCAAGGATTATTTTTGCTTACCCCAAATGTTTCATAGAAAAGGCATGTACTAATTGACATTTTAGCCCCTTAATGTGATCCATGTTAGACCTAGCTTCAAGCATATCATCAACATATAAACATAAAATAGTGTAGGTGTCATCATCCAACCTCTTAAAATAAATATAATGATCTGAATGACACCTATTGCATCCATGCTTATGCATAAAACTATCAAATTTTAGATACCATTTCTGAGGTGCTTGCTTCAAGCCATATAAACTTTTCTTCAATTTTCACACTAAGTTCTCCTCACCTTTGACTATGAATCCTTGTGGCTGAGCCATATATATCTCTTCATCCAAATCACCATGAAGGAAGGCTATTTTATCATCAAGCTACTCTAAATGCAAATCTCCAGTAGCCATAGGACTTAAAATATTATGGATAGAAGTCATCTTAACAATAGGAGAAAATATCTCATCAAAAGAAATACCCTTTTTCTATGCAAATCCTTTCACAACTAACCTAGCTTTAAATATTTTCGTACATCCTTCCTCTTCTTTCAACTTGTAAACCCACTTATTCTGTAAAGCTATTTTACCTATAGGTGACTTGCATAAATCCCATATCTTATTCTTCAACAAAGAGTTCATTTCATCTTTCATTGAAAACTTCCACTAAATCTTAGTATCCACCTACAAAGCTTCATCATAACATTTAGGTTCACCAAAATTATTAAATAAAATTGAATACAAAGAGAAAGAGAATCTTTCTAGAGGTCTAATTTTCCTTGTTGACCATCTAACATTCACCGGTATGTGTGGTATTTGTTGTTGCAGTTGTTGCACATCATGAGGAATGGCTGGAACATTAGCTTTTGGAGTATCGTCCAGCACTACATAATCATCATCTTTCTTCTCATGTTGTTGCAATAGATCTTTGTACAACACTTTCTCATTGATAATGACATCCCTATTAAAAATTTTATAATTTTCAAAATCCAAAAGCCTATAACCAAATTCATTAATTCCATATCCAAAAAATACACATTTCTTTGACTTAGCTTCTAACTTGGTCCTATTTTCAGAATCTATGTGAGCAAATGCTTCACAGCCAAATGTTTTGAGAAAAGAATAACTCACCTTCTTACCAGTCCATGCTTTCTCTAGAATACCACATACCAAAGGAGTAGAGGGACCTCTATTAATCAAATATAAAATAGTATTGACAACCTCTACTCACATGTGTAAGGGAAACCCAACATGCAACCCCATGCTCCTTGCACGCTCCATTATAGTCTTATTCATGCATTCAACCACTCCATTTTCCTGTGGAGTCCTTGGAATAGTTTTTTGTCTATGAATACCATTAGTGGAGCAATAATCTTCAAATTCAAAATTACAATACTCATTGCCATTATCAAATCTAAGACATTTTAATTTCTTACCATTCTCATTTTCAACCAAGCATTTCCATTTCTTAAAAGTTTGAAATATATTTGATTTTTGCCTAAGGAAGTAAAACCATACATTTCTAATTGTGTCACCAATAAATGTAAAATAATAATTAGAGCCACCAAGGGAAGATACCTAAGCTGGTTCCCATACATCTGTATGCACAAGCTCTAATTTCTTTTTTTTGTGTTCCTTCCCAGTCTTTACAAAACTAGCTCTCTTTTATTTTCCATACACACAACTTTCATAGAAATCCATATTAACATGTTTTAGACCCGGTAGAAGTTTCTTCGAATGAAGTACTTTCATACCTTTCTCATTCATGTGCCCAAGTTTGTTGTGCCACAATGCTATATTAGAATCTATAGCACCTATTTGTTCTCCCTACTCAACTACAACAATTGTTCCTGAACATTCATTTTTCTCTAAAAAAATTAAAGTAGAAGGAACAATATGACGTATACAAAGATATAAGGTGCCTACTTTCACACATTTTTCTACTACAAGGGAACCTTTTGAAACCTTCAACTACACAACCCTCATCACCAAGTTGCCCTACTCAAATTAAATTCCTACTCAACCTTGGAACATGTCTTGCCTCATGTAGTATCCAATGATTCCCATTCTACAACTTACTCTTAAATTTTCCATATTCAACAATCTAACTGGGGTCATTATCCACCAAATAAACAAGCACAACATCAACTTGGACATAATAAATGAAATAACCTCTATGAGGTGCAGTATTAAATGAAGCACCAGAATCTAAAACCCATGAATAGTCAACACTTTCTAAAGATAGAAGCAAAACATCCTCTTCGGATTTGTTACTTACCACATTTTCCTCCTTGTCTCCATCTGGTTTATCTCCTTCATTTTTCTTTCCATTCTGGCAATCTTTCTTTTTATAATATGGTTTTCCATAGTACCAACAATTGTTCAATCCTCTTGATTGAGACCTCCTCCCCTTTGACTTTCCTCTTGATTTCCCATGATTTCCACAATTACTTCCTCTTTCAGTAATTCTACCCCTACTTTGTGCATTCAAAGAACTTTCTGATGTAGATCCACTTGAGGATTTCCTACAAGTTTTCTCACTTAGAATAACACTGATCACATCATCATATTTTAGGGTACTAGATCTAAGAATAGAATTACTGATAGCCATTACCAAGCCATTCCAACTTTCAGGAAAAGAACACAAAATCAAGAGAGCCCTAATTTCTTCTTCAAAATTGACACCCATAGAAGATGACTGACTAGTAATAGTATTAAACTCATTTAAATGATCTGCAATAGATCCACCTTCTATCATTTTCACATTACATAAATGCTTCATGAGAAATACCTTGTTTGAAGCAAAGGGCTTTTCATACAATGTCCCTAGGGTTTTCATCAACTCTTCTATTGTCTTTATTTTTGTAATATTAAATGCCACTAATGGTGCCAGGCATGATCGAATGCTTCCAAGTGCCTTTCTATCCAAAAGATCCCATTCGTCATTTGACATAGATCCCAAATTCTTGGATTTTCCTTCTAATGGCTTCCGTAAATCATTTTGATAAATATAGTCTTTCATTTGCATCTTCCATAACTAGAAGTTCTACCAATTAAACCTATCAACCCTCAGCCCTTAGCTTACCCTCGTCTACCATTACTCCCACTCAACTGTGAGACTTTCCTATAGAGGATAATTGAAAAACAACCTCGCTTTGATACCACTTGTTAGGATTAAACCATAGATAGAAATAACAATTACATGCAAATATAACCAATAACAAAAAATAATATATCACATAGAAAAGAACACAAGACACCAAGATTTAACGTGGTTCATCCAATCCCTTGGCTACATCCACCAAAAAAAAAGTTTGATACTATTATGATCTAGTGATTATAACCAGATTATAATCCATAATCCCTTACTTTCCTGTTCAATCACCACAATCTAACAATGTGTAATGTTGAAAATTAAGCACAATAGTGGGCATTAGTGTAAACTTATACATCACTACATTGCATACTTCTTACAATACATAGACAACTATACAAACTTTTGGTGTGTTAATAAACTAGAGATCCAAATAGATGTTCACAATGAATAATGTAATGTGATGAAATAATACATGAATGAATGTTTTAGCATGAGTAAAAAGTTATCAAGCATCAAAAAGTGTGTTACTCTATTATGCACACATTATTTACTATACAATTCATGGACTTTTAAAAAAATACTATTACCAACCTTTTACTATGTATAATATTTCTAAGCTAATTTGAAATGATGATATGTCAAGTTACCCAGTCCAACTCGAATCATTTTGAACAAAGGTGGCTTGGAAATGTCAATTTTTTAAATATGAAATGACATAACTATCAAAAATAAAAATGTATTTATATTGTAAAAATGAATACATAGTTCCAATAGTTATTAATAAGTGCATTGATGATATATAATACTTAAAACACCATTCCATCCATGTGAAAAGAAGCTCCTTCTTGTTTGGAATAGTACACTGACAAATTTTGTTTGATGCATTGATAGATGGAAGACACAAATTTTTCAAATCAGGATAAAGATCCAAATTCTCAATAGATTTTTGTAGAAAAAGATTGAGATAGAAATTGAGCCTATTATGCTCAATATAAGGGTGCAATAGTAGCTCACAAAAAGAAAAATAGAGTAGAGAAAAACTAGATGCATGGGAAACTAGAAAAAGGTATACATGTTGAAATCCATGATACCCAACAACCATGACATTGTGAATCCAACCATGATTCCTATGTAGGTCATCAAGAGAGAGAGAGAGAGAGAGAGAGAGAGAGAGAGAGAGAGAGAGAGAGAGAGAGAGAGAGAGAGAGAGAGAGAGAAGCATACATGGTATCACAAGAAAAAGGGAACCCGATATGAGAAGCAAGAAAGTGATGACCATTTGGAATCATGTACAACATTAAAGACTAATAGAAAATTTATGACAAAAATGAAGAATTTTTGGCAGCAATTGGATGCACTTCCTCATGAGAAAACATGTACTTTATGTAGTGAATTTTACCCAAGCATGCACCTCGACCAAACAAGTTGTATTGTAATCTGTAAAAGATTTATCAATGAAAACGGTATACATAGGTCTTCAACACTCAATAATATGGATCCTGGAGAACAACCAAGCGTACTCAAAAGATCATCACACATAGAAGAAATGCTTATTGCTAGGGTGAATATAATGTTAAAAGTATCTCATGTATTTGGACAATAATAAAAATATAGTGGACATACAATAAGTTTTCTACAAGATATACAAACTATTGCAAATGTTTTACCACAATGAATCGAAGATCTAGACATATTAATCATATGGAGAGTGAGCATGGAAGAAAGCTCTTATAATTTTTATGTGAAAAGAAGCCTTGTTAGAGATGCATTACAATATAAAATTGAGAATGATCCATATTACCATGATATTGTTTTAGTATGGAGAACTTGACCTGACTTCCTAAGGAAAAACCCCATTTTTCAAGTATGTTACACATTATTAACACTAAGGAAGACATATATATGGTTGCATTCCAAATTTAGGATGACAAAGATAGTGATGATAAAATGCCTATACAAACTTCTTCAATGGTGCCTAAGCTTCGAGGTAGACAATGTGAATTGGACATCATGAAATGGGTATTAGACATCGATGATTCCATAGATGATATTTTGGATTGGCCTCCAATAGATCCATTCCCTATAAATGAGTATACTACAGAAGGATTGTTTGACATAACACTTTTGGCTCTATTTTTGAATGGAGTTACACTACCAATGAAAGCATAGATGTGAGAGGTACATATACATGAGTATGTCCTACACTTAGTTAGATACCATGATTAGATATTTCGGAGACATCCTAGGTTTCATAATTTTTTTTTATAATATGAGGATGTTCCATCGTAGTCATAGAATTGTAACAATATTTGCTAAAAAAATGTTGATGAGAACATACCAACAACAATTAAAAATCTTTACATACACTTCAATTATAGACACATAGCTAATTGAAGAACTCATGCACTTTGGCTCCATGATGTGAGGCACGAGGCCATATTGAAATAAGTGCCACACTGAATTGCCAAATATGATCAACCAACTCATAACACCTACCCTCTTCTTCACATTGAGTGGTATAGATAAGAAATGGCTAGATCTATAGAGATTATTGATTGATGGTATTCCAATTGAAATACAAACAAACAAACATTATTTGGAAAATATGTTTAATGAAGATAGTGATGATACAATGCCTACACAAACTTCTTCAATGGTGCCTAAGCTTCAAGCTAGACAACATTAATTGGACATCATGAAATGGGTATTAGACATTGATGATTCTACAAATGATATTTTGGATTGGCCTCCAATAGATCCATTCCCTATAAATGAGTATACTACAAAAAGATTGTTTGACATAGCACTTTTGGCTCTATTTTTGAATGGAGTTGCACTACCAATGCAAGCACAAATGTGAGAGGTACAGATACATGAGTATGTCCTACACTTAATTAGATACTAAGATTAGATATTTGGGAGACATCCTAGGTTTCTTAATTTTTTTTATAATATGATGATGTGCCATCGTAGTCATAGAATTGTGGCAATATTTGTTAAAAAAATATTGATGAGAACATAACAACAAAAATTAAAAATCTTTGCATACAATTAACTCAAATTCCAGACACATAACTCACTGAAGAACTCATGCACTTTGGCTCCACGATGCAAGGCATGAGGCCATACTAAAATAAGTGCCATACTGAATTGATAGATATGATCAACCAACTCAAAACACCTACCCTCTTCTTCACATTGAGTGTCACAGATATGAAATGGCTAGATCTATTGAGATTATTGATTGATGGTATTCCAATTGAAATACAAAAAAAAAACATCATTTGGACAATATGTTTAATAATCCTCATATGATGTCATTGTATCTTCACCAAAGGTTCACAATATTTTGTGAAGAAGTAATTGAGAAGCGTCTTAGTGCAACAAATTGGTGGTATAGAATTGAATGGAAAAATTGGGGAATTGGACTATGTATTGATCACCATTGGATGACCCCTATTTGTTAGACACACATGGTATTTTTAATGCAGACCTTGCTCATGATTGTGAAGAGTTGGTCAATCCAATCTAAAGATATACAAAATATAGTTAATGGATGTGTCTACACAAAAAGGGTAATAAGTTGATATGTCATTATAAAACTCCATGGAAAGAACAAAAAATTTCTACATTATCCTGTGATGGTACTGGAAAGGCTCGATATGAACCTACTAGAAATGATGATCGACTAAATATCCACAACCTAGAGATTCTTTCAATTTGGAGGGCTAATATTTATTGTTAACCTATTTTTTCTCATGCACTTGTACTCAAATACACTGATAAGTATGCAACAAAAGAAGAGAGATGGTTAGAGACATGTTCTGAAGTTCTTAAACAAATATTTTTGACACAAAAGCTAGATGATGGAGCCCTCCTCACATACCAAAATTTTTTGTTAGAGGTTATTTTTTAGAGAGATATGGGGATGTTGCAAAAACTCCCCCTCATTGTTTGTTGTAGGTCTTTCATCTCTTTGAATGTTGGATGAAAAGTGTTGCATCATATCATTAAGACATCCAAAAGAAGCAATATACAACCTAGCTACATACATTCTTATATTGGTTGTTTGTCGGAGTTAGAAACTATAATGCTACTTGAATATGCAAGGACATATTTGTTTGCTACAAATCACAAGGGATATGAGTAGAAGAAAATAAAAATAGAGGTAGTTGTTAATGTATATCCAATGTTTTACATAATCCCAAAATGTACTCCAAAACACTTTGAAGCATTTTACCAATGTGAGCTATTATTATACAAGCAATTTTGTAATATAGAAAGAGATATAGGCCTCATGAGAGACATAATAATCACAAATTGGATATAGTTATACACCGAGGGATATAATGTATGGCATATCAATCACAACATTGAAGGAGAAAGTAGTTCAAAAGAAGAAGATGATATTACAAAGCAATAGGCAATAGATAATAATGCAAATGGAATAATGGACATAAATGAATGGAAAGCTTTCTCTGAATTGTGCCCAACAAGTATTGTATCACTAAATGACCTTGATATGCTTAGGAAATGTAAATTTGATAGAAAATATAAATAGGACCATAGTATAGTCACACATGATTTACATGAAATTTCTACATTTTATACATGCTAAAAAAAGGAATGGGTGTAGTAAACCTACACCAACAAACCAAGCATGATATGTCAATGTTATCACTAGAACAAAGACTAGCACTCCAAATTATTGAGGAGCATAAAAAATGTCAATCTAATAAACTATTCCACATGATCATATAGGGAACTATAGGTACAAGGAAATCATATGTAATTTCATGTATAAGAGAGGTTTTCACGAGCTCTACATCACAAAGTAAGAACAAATTACTCACACTAGCACCAGTAGGAGTGGTTGCATTTAATATAAATACAAGGCTAAAAATAAATATTAAAGAGATGCAACCAATACAAAACCAAGCATTAATCATATTCTAGGAAGAAATGAAATATATTAAATATATTCTTATAGATGAGATGAGCTTTGTAGGACCAAAGTTGCTTCTCAAAGTTGATAGCAGACTACATGAAGCCTTCCCCCATTAACAACATGAATGTTTTAGTGGTGTTTCAATGATACTATTTGGTCACTTAGCCCAATTACCACATATAATGGACAATCCTATCTATACATCACATTCTAATACTATGTTATTATGGGGTCAATTCACAATAATCATCACTTTGCACACAATTTTTCAACAAGTAGGAGACAACAAGATCCAAGAATGGTTTCGTCCAATGTTCAATAATATCCAAGATGAAAATCCAATAGAGTATGATTGGAAGATATTAATGACATATATAGATATACACCTAACAACATCTGAAAATACAACATTCAATGGTGCTACACACTTATTTGCAACTAATGAGGCCATAAAACTACATAATAAGAAGATGCTAAAATCATTGAATTCTCTAGTTGCACTAAGTACAATAGTGTGTTCTCTAAGAGATAACAATAATATTGTGGATGAAGAACAACTTGAAAAACATGTGTTCCTTTGTAAGGGTAAATAGATTATTAGAACAAATATATGGATAGATACAAGATTGGTGAATGGAGCCCTTGGTGAGGTTGTTGACATTATTTATGAGCTAGGTTGTAAACCACCAAGTCTTCCCTCATACATTACTGTGTGTTTTGATAATTATAGTCAGCCGTCATGGGATGAACATGATCCAAAGACTTTACCAATTATTCCTATCACATTATGAAGCTGAAGACAACTCCCACTCACTATGTTATGGGCTATTACCATACATAAATCACAAGGGCTAATGCTCTAGAAAGAAATAGTTGACATAAGTAGAATAGATTGACAAGGGATGATATTTATAGCTATTTCAAGAGTAAAAAGCCTAACTAATCTTTGTATTCAGTCCACTTTTACCTTGGAAAGATATGTGAAAATGAGAAATAACCATACACAATTAAACAAAAGAAAGAGGAACCTCACCTCGATCAACTAGTAGTAGAAACAAGATGTAACTATTTTACATCCATGAACCTGAACTAAATATATATATCACCATCAACATAACCTTGTCCGGGTTAGTGAAAAATTACCATATGGTAAATACTATAACATCATCTTATATATCAAACTATTGGCATTATCCTTGTAGCCTTCAAAGGTGCAAGCACTAGTTATATTTCCTCCAAAAATTTGAGTTCTAGTCCATGAGGGAAAGTAATACTTGCTTGAATCTTGCATGTTGGTATCCAAATTTCTTCAGCTAGAAATAATTTCCATCCAAGAGAGTCATGTGATAGCTATAGAAATCAACCTTGGGAGTGATGGGAAGTCTGAAGATCCACTCTGGAGCCTAGTACCCTCTCGTTCCTCTTGTTGTGGTTAGAATGTGACTAAAATCTCTATCTGCAAGTTTTGCCAACCCAAGATCACCCAACATGGGTGATAAATTATTGTTGAGAAGAATTCAAAGATCCATTGGGCTTGTAATCATAAACTAATAATTGTCTAGATCCCTCTGCTTTGTTATATTGGGTGATTAGAGAGATAGATTGTCTGCATCAAACAATCACAGATCACCTTCTCTTGATAGCTTCAAAATGTCTGACCCGTTCCTCATAGCTGTCTCCCTATTAGCAACCCAAATGATATTTTCTTGTGATATTTTGGCATACTAAATACCACTTTACTCATTGCTGACCTTCCATTTGGAATGAAGAAACCCAATTCAAAGGTGCCATTTTTGGAAAGTATTGTTTGATTTCCAATGAGAAAGGCAGTAGAGGAAAGTGTATCTCCCAAACTAGATATTGATCAGATAGAGTTGTGGAATATAACTAGGAAGAGAATATATGCTAATAGACTATTGCTTCCCATCAGACCTAGAATTTGATGGCCATATTAGCCATTTTTGTACTTCTAAACTGTATACAATGGGCTAAAAAATTGTAAGACTATGAACTGATAGGCTAAATTTTTAAACAACTACCAATATGACAAGTAAATTTATTACTAAACCAACAATATTTGTTATAGGCAACTTAGTATTCTATTTAATACCCATAAATGTGATTTCATAATATGAATAATATATATGTATGATAAATATATATTATTTTATATTTATTGGTTTCTCTTTTTTCTTTCTATTAAAGATATGTTTCTATTTTGTATTTTGATGATTGCATATTTATATTAATTTAGAAACTTGTTGAAATCGAATATAATTATATGTTTCTCTTTTTTTGTTTCTATTTTATATTTTAATGATTGCATATTTATATTAATTTAAAAGCTTGTCGAAATAGAAAATAATGAATTTTAAAAACTTAATTTTAATAATTTATAATATTAGATATGTATTTTTATACTTTTTTAATAATTTTTTATTACTAATTAATATTTATTATTTTCTAAAATATAAAATATTTAAACTTAAAAAGATTTATTAAAAATATTTAAAACAAACAAATTGACACTCAACTATTTTCTTCAAACATAAAACGAAAGGTAGTAAATTTAACCGATATGAAAAAATTATATTACAGGCACAGCCGTCAAATTCTAGGCCTCCTTCCCATTTTCCATGTTGATGATCTTCATGTTCCTGCAGTTGATCAGGATATATGGGCGACAAGATCATAATCTTGTTGAATCTGTTCAAGAGCTTTTCATCACTGTTTGAACACGAGATTTGTTACAAGTCAAGCAGGAATCATTGCACAAATAATGGCGTCCAAGAAAACGAAATTCTAGAAAACGTGTATCTTAATGGAAAGATAAATGGAGGTGGGAGATTGTTTAATTAAGAGATCCTTGCCTTCCAACATTAGGTATAAAGAGAAGGTAAGGTCTTTATCTGGAACACGAGGTCTTCTAAAAGTCTACCGGGAATAATTGCATTCATAATGGCAAGACACAAAAGGAGTTAGTATAAAATGTACATCTTAGCGTGGAGAATAATGAAAGCAAGAGAATTCCTGATTTGAGCAATTGTTTAATTTTTTTTATTAACGAGAATATAATTTAGAAATTGAAGAGTTTCGAATCGATTTATTTTATCAAAAAAATTGGAAAGCTTAATATATTTGCATAAATAAAATATATAAATATATTTTATAAATTGAATTTATATTTGTAATGTACTTTCATAATTTGTAATTAGTTATTAGCTGATAGGCTACTCTTTGGAGAATATTGACCGGGCACAATCCGAAAATCTTATGTAGAGAAGTACAAAAAATAGTGCTCAAAATGTGACACTAATGGTGGAATAAACATGGAGATCTTTTGGCTAAAATGTTAGTGGTCTCTGGTTCCATGTCATCAGTGAAACAAGAAAGAAGGACTAAATAGGCATTGCTATGGTTGCTCTTGTTCTGAAAAAGCAACATAGTCAAATGACTTACCTTTCTAGACCATTTAAGATTTGTAATCCTTCTTATAATGCCTTATTTTATTATTACTAGCACTTGCACCTTTAAAGGGTGCAAGAGTTATGTTGATATATATATATGAATGAAATCTTGTCACTATAACGTTGGCGTACACATAACATTTTTTGTACACGATAAAATATTTGTAAGATACATTTTCTCTTTATTATTTTCTCTTCCATGCTACCAATGGATTACACCCTGTTAGACTATTCCTTCATCGTGGTTCATCCATTCTTTTCAAAATTTATTTTCTTTGTAGGCTTTTCGAGTATCATATTACCCTTTCTCATCCATAATGAGTTGTATAGGCTCTAGGTCATAATGGGTTGTTCTTTGATTATCTTCCTCAAAGAGAAGGATTGCTAGAAGAATACTAACATTGTTTTGATTAGAAAAGGTAGGAAGAGGGCTCTGAACCCATATAACAACAAAGAGCACATAGCATCTCTACCCCTAGGTCATTATAGACAAACCGTAGAGAAGCAAACTCTAACCAAAGTAGGTAGAGTCCCACCCAAATCTACAAGAAATTATAACTAATCAAAACTAACAATGTTCTTCAAATAGTTTAAACCATCCACAACTAAAACTAACTTAAGTTTAAACTTTAAACTACTAAACTTATTAATTAAATTAAAAGTCTTGCTACCCCAAAAACAATGGGGATAATTAGAGTTTTCACTTAATAGAAGCCAACTTGATAGCATTGAAGGAAACAAAAAATACTTAACAAAACCAAATATGAAACAAGGAGACATTAGAAAACCTAATAACTACCAAAAACATAGGAAAAAGGACCTATTCTTGTTTAATGTTCTCCCAATCTTCAATAAGGTACTTGATTTCTTCAATTCAGTTCCCGATCTATATGATACTCTTTATCTCCTCACACTTCTCCTCCTTGTTTTGGATCACCTTTCTCAATTTTCTCTTCCCAATGATCACCCCAAACACAACCTTTCTCATCATTTCCTTACATACCTTGTAGACGATGGAAACATCCATCCTTAGTTTGAGTTCAATGATGGTCTCTTTGAACTTATTGTTTAAAGCCCTTCAATCTTCTCACTAATTTCAACAAAACTCTTTTCACTATCCTTTTTGAAGTCTTTCAAATGCCTTTGCACAATAGGAGGAGAAAAATTTTGTTCTCCAACCTCAGCTTTAGCATAAGACTTGAACTCTTCATCATCAAAAATCCCTAAGTCCACCACCACTTTTGTTTCTTGGGGAAATTGGGTTTCTTCATAAATATCCTCCACTTTTGCTTCAAAATTTGCATCTTTAGAGTAACAAACCCCAACTTTATCTATTTTTTTTCCACTTTTGTCTCTTATACCTTATCCTCCATTTGGGAGTTGTGAAATTCCTCCTAGCTTTCTTCCTTATAGATCTTTCTATTTTTGTTTTTCAAACTCGTTGATCTTCTCTCCTCAAAACTAGAGTTCTCCTTCTTCATTTTGGTGTCCATAGCTCTATCCCCCATCTCAAAATCAAAAAAAACCTCCTCATCATTTTTGTTGGTATCAATAATGACTTCTACCATTTTCTTTATTTATAGGTATTGGTAGCACTAGATTTAGTGGAAGCATTATTTTAGTTTTTTGGGGCATCAAGAAAAAGGGATTGTTCCGAAGAAAGGTTAAGCTTCTGGGATTTGGAGCAAAGAGAGATATGCAAGAGATGGAGTGAATCCATTTGGGATTTATAAGTGCATATTTCTTCAATAACCAACAAAGAATTAGGCTCTTTATGTGTTCTAGGGTTTCTATGGATGGGAGACATCTACCAAAGCTTGGATGGTGTGCATAGACATGATGGTAGAGGACAAAAATGACCCCTTAGTAAATAGGAGGAATTTCTCCCAAGATGATGTTGTTGACCATAGAAGAAAGTGAGAAGAATGAGATGTTAACTTTTTCCCCATGTCTTAACATGTTAACCAAAGGAAAATGGTACCCATGATAGGTCGTATACAACCTTCAAGTGTAAAATACATAATTAACTAGTAACATGTAGCTCAAAATGGACTAAGAAAGGAGAGTCTATCATAACCATTTCAAGAAGTTACTCTAACTGTTTCAAGTCTATTACATCAAAGAATTTATGCCTAAATTTACTATAATCTAATGTACCTTTTCTTTCAACTTGAACACCAACACAATCCAGGCTCATCACTTCACCAGTCAGTTCCAACGTCACCACCAAGTTGATATTCCCTATCTCTACTTGACCCTTGTTTCAAGAATTAGAAAACCTAGTTGAAAGGGTGATGATGTGGCATTTCATCGCTTGAATATAAGAATTTAATCCTTACTTGACAAAATAACCCCATATTTCCTTGTTATGCTCTAGTTTTTTTCTATTTCTAGGTTAGACATGTTTTGGCAAACCAACCATGATGTTCTCGTTCTCAAACAATTGGTTAGTTTTCTCGGGGCCCAAGTTTAGCTTGTCAATACCTTTTTCTATAACACTTCTTATCATGGAAACTTTCTTTGAAAACTGAAGAAAATGGATGTTATTAAGGATTTGTGAGTGTAGATTAGAAATTTCCCTTTCCAAATAAGGGTGACAAAAAATAGAAATCATAGGAGTTGATATTATAAAAAATCTTGCTAAAAATGTTACTCTTGATTCTAGCTCCGTAACCTTTCAAAGAGTTTTCCCTTTCCCTACCCTTGACATATTTACTAAATCATGATGCTATGCACAATAGAGAAAACCTTAGTTGAGTGGGGTATTTTCCAACTCAGCTCCATAAATGTTTGACAACAATATTGTTCACCATCTGGGAAAGTAAAAGAGAAAGATATGGGTTAATATTCACACATTTAAACCTTCTCCTTAAACCAATGTGGATCATCCTTTTCTACTTTACAAGGATTAACACCTCATTAATATGGATATTATGAATGGTGTTCAAACAAATTTCAATAGGATTGGTTCCTTTAATGATCATAAGGCCCAAACCCTAGTGACTTGGCTTCTTTGTGGTCCATCTAACACCTCTTGTATTCCTAACATGTAAATTTATTTTTTTGTTATCATTTAAAACTATTAGATTTAAATTGTGTGCCCCCTCCATCTTAGTGACCATCTTCCATTCCCCATGGTTTAGACCCCACACTACTAAGTAGTGCGCAACTTTTTTCCCTTCTCTAAAGGTTGCTTGATTGGCATACTATTAAAGAATGAGAGCCTTCTTTTGCAATCATCAATTAAAGGGCCAATACTCCATGGGAATTTGATTTTTTTAAGAAAGTAGGTCAATAATGAATTTTAAGTCTCCTTCCAAATCAATATTTTTTCCAAGTATTGTAGAGTTTTAATACCAAACCACATTTCTATAGCCACAACATAGTTGATGGACCTAATTTCCAACAACTTGGAAAAGACAAGTATAATATAACCTTTCCAATCTTTGATAATTTCTATATCTCTAGCAAGACCAGGGTTTCCTTTGGAACATCCATCCACATTACGTTTAAACCATCCCTTCTCAAATGGAATCCAGTAGCACTTTTTTCTTTTCTAGATCTTTTGCTAGTACATATCTATAAAAATTGTTGTTTAATATTCCATTTATTTTAAGCCTTAGATTAAGAAGGTTGGGAACATAAGGCTTTTGGAGAAGTGGCCATAATTTATACTATCCTTGATGATGCTTTTGATGACATGGAAGATAGAACTACTTTCCATCTTTTTGCCTCTAAAAATTTTGTTGTTTCTTTCTTTCCAAACAATCCAACTGATCACACGAAGAATTATTTCCCAAGTATTGGTAGAGATAGGGTGAGAGAAAGGATATACCTTCCATTATATCATCAAATGATTAATATTTTCAAGGAGCACCATGGCAAGATGACATTCTTTGAACACCAGATTCCATATCTCAAGAGTGAATGAGAAATGTAACAAAATGTGGCTAATAATCTCGACATTCTCTTCACATAGGGTGCATCTATTAACTAACATGAGAAAAAATTTAGGTAGATTGTCCCATGTTATTATTCTTTCATGATCCACATGCCACCAAAAATAGTTAATTTTTGGTGGAATATGATGGGTCTAGATACTCTTCCACAATTTGTTAGCAAGTAAAGTAACTTAACAAACTAACAAAGAAGAGACCATTGCCATTATATCTCCAGAACAATTTGTCATCTTGGGCTTGATTAGGTTTAGGGAGAAAGTTCATAAGAAAGAAATTTACCTCCTTATTGATATTCCTAATCCTTCTAGTGTCACATTGAACATGCTATAGACTAATAAGGTCCTTCCATCTAGCATTATCATTCTTTTATTCCAACTAGTTTTCCACTTTCTCCCCATATTCCCCTTCAACTAGTGCATAAGAGCAAGATCATTAAATAAATCCTTGATAGGAGCCTAATCCTCCCATATTTCTTCCTAGAATAGAATTTTTCTACCATTTCATATTAGGGTTTTATTGCCTCCTCTAATCATGGACTTGTTTTTTAGAATATTCTTCCATAGGGTTAGTCTTGCTTAGGTATCAACAAGAAGGATGATAAGATAGGTATTTGGCCCTTTGGATTTTAGTCCAATATTCAAATCCTTCTAAAGTTAACCATCCCAATTTAGGGACAAGAGCTTCATTCATAATTTTAATATTTCTAACACCAAGGTTACCATTGGCTTTGGTTTTATGAACCTGATTTCAGTTCACAAGAATGATCTTTATCATTCCCCCCAATCTTGACCACATAAATCTCTTTTGTATTTTCTCCAGGATATGTACCACCTTCATAGGAATTAAATAAAAAGGCATAAAGTTCATAGGAATACATTGGAGACTCAGTTTAAGGAGGAGGATCTTACCCCCAAAACATAATAGTTTTCCATTCCATCTTGCCAATTTATTTTGAATGTTTTGTATGGAAATATTCTAGTAATTGTAACTAGGTTTATTTGAGGAAAAAGGAAGAACAAGATACATATCCACAAAATATTGGGTTTTCTATCCCATTTTGACATAATTGTTTCTTTGCATGTCTTGTTCAGTGTTAAAAAATAAGAGTTTACTCTTACAAAAGTTAATGTATTGGAGAGAAAAATTGGCATAGTTAGCTAATAGGGACATCCAAGCCATAACTTTAGATATAATACCTTCTCTAAAAATGACATTATCATCTCCAAATTTCTCATGAGTTTTAGTGGGGACATTAGTACCCTCTTTGACACACCAAATATCTCTAGAGATCTTTAGTCTATTCATGTTCTTTCTTAAGACATCTACAACATTTATAAATAGTTAAGGGGAGAGTGGGTTTCCTTTCTTGAGGACTATACTAGTAGTAAAAAACTTTTTAAAGGAGCTCCATTTACAAGAACACCATAACTTGCTGAGGTGAAATAGTTCATAATCATCTTGTGGACCTTACCAAAGAAACCAAATTTGGTTAACACTTTATCAATAAATGAAAATTTCACCCTATCATAAGCTTTAGAAATGTCAAGCTTGAGAACATGGGTAGTTTAACATTAGCATTCATTGAGTGTAATATTTCATAAGTCACAATGATCACATCTATAATATTCCTTACTCCAACAAAGCCTTTTTGATTTTTTGAAATAATTTTTTCCAAGATTGGCTTCATCTTGTTCACTAAAACCTTGGCTATAATTTTGTATTTGATATTATAGAGACTAATAGGGAAAAATTCTTACATATAGATGGGACACTTTATTACCAAAGCACAATTTATTATACTTCTTGAACTCGTCTCTAGTAACTCCTAGCTTAAAGTTTAACTTTAACACAAGAGAGTAATTGGTCAAGGTCAGCCACCATCCATTGATTGGGTCTCTTAACTTGCCATCAGATTGCCACATTATCTCAAATCTAAATGTCCCATAATTTCTTTTTCTAGCTTTCCATTCCATGAGCATAACACTATGGTTTGAACCCATTCTAGTTTTAGCCTCAAATAAGGAGTCATAAATCTTACTCTAGGTAGAAGACATGGAAAACCTATACAATCTAAACTAGATAAGCTTTTTCCCTATCTTAGAAAACCTATACAATCTAAACTAGATAAGATTTTTCCCTATCTCCCATTTAACCAAGTAAATGTCACCCATTTGAGGTCCAAATTGAACAAACCAATCGCTTGGAGAAACCTTCCAAGTGTGCTATATTATCAGAGAAGTCCTCTAAGCGCCCTATTCTTTGGAGGGTGTAGAGGAGTGTTGAAATCTCTAGCAAGCATGCATTTACTCATATTATTTTCAAGCAAGTCAAATTATTTCATTCTTTTCCCTCTTGAGTTCAAAGCATAGATATTCACCATATTCGAGTACCAAAAAATAATAATGTCATGGAAAACTCAAATTATGGAGTTCATATTAGAATATTTAGAACATAAAAGAGTACCTAATTTTTTTTGCAATAACCATCCCTCCAGTAGAACCATTGGCCTCTTGCAAGCCTAGGAGAACAATGACAAGATGTAGGAAATTAGCTTTTCCAAGTTTTCTTTACTCATTTTACTTTCTTGAATGAGAACCATATCAACTTTAGAATCTAGTAAGGCATTTTTTAGCACATGTTTCCTTACATGACCAATCAAACTTCTAATATTTGTCATATGTTTCCAACACATCAAAAACTTGCGACTAGAATACCTAGTTATAACCCTAGAGGTATCTCATGATCTGCCAGAATCTTTTTTTTTTTGTGGGGGGATGAGGGGCTGCATACATTTGGTGGCCCACTTTCTTGTATTTAACATCTACATTATTTTTATTTTATTTTTCTTTTCTACCACTATCTAGATCTCCTCCTCTAACATTTCAAACTCATGATCCTCTTCTAACCGCAAGCTTTGCTTAAGGGAAACAATATTAGTTTCAGCCACTTTCAAGGAATTATGTTCTCTAATGGACCCACCAAAATAGGACATTGGCCTAGGGATAACCACAGAGATACAAAAATTACCAACAAAAGAAAGGTCAAGGGATGAGGAACTTATCACCCCAACACATTTAGAGGATGAATTCTAGGAAGCTTTTGCCTACATATCTAGTATTTTCATTGTGTTGGGGTCAAAAGGGAACCTCCACCTCCTTTTGGGGGACAAACCACTTCCTTTATATAATGTAGGATTTTAGAGTTCTTAAAATTGAAACTTGGAGCATCTAGGAGCCTAAAGGGTTAAGGGACAAAATGTAGAACCTCAGGATTCATATCTTGGGTATCTCCTCTTCATCCATCATAAATGGGGCTATAATGGTATTCACATTCTACAAGGAAGGGATAGGATTAGATTTCTCAAATCTATTAGCTAGGATCATAGAAGGAGGTTCTAACTTTGATGACTTAGTTGCACAAGTTACATCTAAATGCCCAAACCTTTTACATCTTGGGCAAAATAGATTAAAAAAAAATTAATAATAAAAGGGTTGGATGTAGGAACCTAGCTTTGAATCAAGAGTGACCTCTAAAGGAAGAACTTGATTTACTATTGCACTCATACAAATTCTAGCAAACAAGAGGTAAGATTTTGTTTGGGCCACCTTCTCAACTTCTAATAGTGATTTTACAGACTCATCTATACCTTTAAAATCCTCATTATTCTAGAACTCTAGGGGAAAATCTTGCAATCTTACCCACATTGGAGCATTAACCCCCAAGTCAGCGGTCAGGTCTAGCATAGGTTTGCACTTATGAATACTGAAGATATTTCTTGTGTTTAGTCCCAAAGTCCAAGGTCCATTTGCAAGGACAATAGAAAAGTGCTCTTGGTACACAAATGAAAATTCAAACAAACCATTAACTAGGGCATTAATTTTAATGTTCCCTTTAAGGGACTAGGTTGAGACAACCCACTACCTAAGGTTTTCCACAATAGTTATAAATAGAGGGGATTCCCTAACAAGGGTCATTCACCATTGCATCAATAATATCATCAAGCATAGAAATAGTGTTGCTAGAGACTAGGCAAGAATTGAAAACCTAGGATGAGAGTGGGGACAAAGGGTTCCCCTACACTATCTCAATGAATGAAACAAGAATGTTTGAAGGTGAAAAGATTTTCTCCCCCAACTTCAAAAAAGATGAGTGAGGAAGGACTTGGCCTAGTTTGGAAGTATCTAACAAAGGAGATCCTCAAAAACTGCCCAGGCCAACAAATAATAGCATGTTTTAGTTAAGATTTTTAATGCAATACTAAGAATACTAACATTCTTATTATTGATGTACAAAGTATTATAGTGATTTTCATCATGAAATTAGACATGGAGTATGGAAGTATCTGAGCTATGAAAATCATAGATTTAGGATACTTGTCCGTATAAATGGTGCACATGAATGTTACTTTGAGACACAATAGAGGCTACATAAATTACATAATGATCTTCCCAAGTTCTATTTGCTACCATTTTTTCATTCTTTCCTTCAAAATCTATGTCATCCTTATGGCAAAAGACTGACTCACAATTTGAATGATGCTCCATAATGTACTCCACTACCATACTATAATACTTTGAGTGTTGGTCTTTGTGACCTTCAATTTAATCTTCTAGGGCTTTGCAAAAACAATTTACATCTAGTATCTCATTTTTTTGTCTCATCCAACATGATTCTTAATTGGGATTTCTTGTTTTCTTCTATTATGGGAATTTTTTTACCATGAATGAGATGGTTTTGGTAAAGGATTTATTTAACATATAATTTAGATAGATAATGAGATCTATAATTCAAACTGACATATAAACCATAAGAATTTTTTTTCAAAAGACCATAACGTTCTATTCAACTATCCTATAATGGTCTCAACCTCTACATAAATTATCAAATTCATTCATATGTTATCCTAGGAAATATGAAAATTGTAGTTTGTAGAATTCATTTAAATGTAACACTACATAATATAAATTAGATGAATTGAAATTTATAAACATGTAGATAATAAATGTCCTCTTAAGGTTTAGTAGACAAATATTTACAAGAAGAAATTTTGGGAGAGCCAAAGCTGAGGCTAATACATCATTGGTAATTTTTGAGAATCAAGTAATAATACATCCTCTATATATATAAACTACATACATATCCTTGTCATAGTGTAAGGAGCATCCAATTACATGTCTACAATACATAGACATGACTTTACATGAGGCACTATTAGACATAGTTTATGAGCTCTATTATGTCGTGCATGTTTGGTTAATCTAAATCATTTCCACATCAATTATCCTTGACATTAGATTTTCCATAGACAATGCTATCAAATAAATTTTTGATCCTTTATTTGTATATTTAATTTGATTTTTTCATGAATTTATATCTATTACTTTTTTCCAACTCATTTTAGCACCAATATTTGAGCTAAGAAACAACAAAAACACCAAATTTTAAGTGATGATTCATCTTGACATTTATCATTTCTTCTAGAACATAAAAAATTGTGTGAGATTTCATACATAGATTTTTTTGAAGTGGTTGATAGCATCCAAAAAGACAGTAGGTCACCTCCTAGTTGTCTAACCTATACCAACTTTAAACATCAAAAAACATAATATTTTAAGAGCCAAATTGTCCATAGTCCTTAAACTACTATGCATAAGAAGCTGAATAATAAACCAACAACATTTAATGACATCACTGCTATTGGTCCACTTATTCGATATAGACCAACAAACCCCGTGGGGTGTAAATTTTAGAGACATAATCATAAAAACAAAAGTAAAACACAATAGGACCTAGGCTAGATGCCCCCTTCCTTCTCTTGGTTACCATTCTTCTCTTCCTTCATACATAAAAGTTAAATTATCACTTGTTGTGAATAGTTTATGGTAATCTCATGCCAAAGAATTATAAAATGACATATGCAAAATGTCCAAATGATATAGAAAGAAAAAATATTTTAAAAATATATAGTTTACAATTATGATTATATCCTGAAATTATTAACAATGTAATGTGATAAAAAAAATATTATTAATAAGTCTATTTACCTATATTGAATATTATTTAATATTCATTACTTGCAAACATTAAAATTAAAATTAAAGTCTAGAGTTTAAAATAATCAAAAGCCTTATATAAATTTAGGAGGATCTCATTCTGCTATTAAAATAACAAAATATAAATATTCTTATGTTTTTCCACCTTCCATATAAATATTATTATATATTTCTCTTAAACAAATATTAATTTTTGTTTTATTAGTTAAAGGACTCACATACCATCATCCTCAACATAACTCCCATACTAGAATAATTATGTTCTATTTTGAGCTCTATTTGATTTAGATGAGAAGAATGTACATTTTCTTTTTGTATAAATGTATTCATATTGTTTTGTATTTTGAAGTACTTGTCAAAAGTAGGCTCAATAAAAATACTATATAAATATTTTACTCTAGATACACATGTTGGAAGTTCATTGGGAAACTCAGAAACTGAGAGGAGATAGGAGGAAAGGATGTTGGGTGGGGAGGGGGGTTGGGAAGGTGGGTGGAGTGAATCAGGATCACTAAAACTTTAAACCTTCAAAATAACTTGGCTGCATTCATCCATCTCATATCTAGATTATGCATAACATTGATTAAAACTTCAAATGCTGAAATAGATCTAACTATGTATCACATCCATCAATCATGAAAATGTAAAAACATAACACAAGTGATTTTGGTTACCCGAAACCCTCCAAGGTGAAGGTAAAAGTGAGGTGGAGATGACACCCACAAATCTTCACTACTACAATAAGAAAGTTATCCTATTAGGGATACAAATTTAATCACTTTTGATGATCTACCCTATGAGTGGTCTACCTTGTAAAGATATTTACAAAGACTCCTAGATCTACCTTTATTTAAGGATTTAAAATTCACAATGAAGTAAACACTCTATTAAGAAAATGCATAGGCATGTTAGGACCACTCTATTAAGAGATTTACCCTAATTCACTTGCCAAAATGATTGAGTATGTGATCCTTTGTTCTATTGTTACAATGATGATTATGGATATCCTCTTTTCTTTCCCTAATCTAATCTTCTATCTGATATATCTTGACTCTACTCTTGATTACTTTACTAGGTTAATACACTCTATTAATTCATAATTTCTCTTGTAGTCAAATTCCTTTATAGATTGATTTACAAAACTTCACTTCCTTTCTCTTCACAGGAATGTACATAAAATAGGTTTATAATTTTCCCTTATAAATATATGATCTATAGAGTCTTCTAGAATTAGATCAATGATTTGGGCTTTTCCTTTTCTAGCCACTTCATCTAATTGGTTATCCCATCATCATATGGATCGATGATCCATGCCAAAATATGTAAAAACCTCTATAACAACCTTTATGATCATTAAATGTTGTTTATATGTTGGCTTAAAATGGTTTACCTCAAAGTTTGTGCCATTAAAGACATTCCAGTTCACACTGTGTTGCTTGGCACATATTGTCTTTAATCCTCAGTTATAATTGTTCTTCCTACCAATACTCAGCCTCAAATAACTCTACTACTTCTTTATGACTCAACATCTATATACTCTATTTTCTCTATATTTAATGAACTCACCTTGCATTGGAATACATGGTGACCAAAGACTTATGTGGCTCCTATAGAGCTTGACATATACAATATTATTTATAAGTTTTTACAAATACATGACTCAATCTATATAGAGTAACTTGGTCACAGTACTGACTAACCAACTCTGCCTTATACATCACTAAGTGTTTGACACTAATAGACAATAAAACTAGAGAGATTGATGATCTCCCACTTTAACATTACTAGAAAAAATAACTTTTCATGATTACATCATTATAGAACAAAATTCAAAAAATGATAGTACTCCCCCTAGGTCTATGACTCATTCCATACATGACTTTAAAAATTTGTACAACATACTCATTTATGCATTGGATTACTCAAAATAGTCTGTTGTTTCTTTGTCATACCATCATTCTATTTTTTTAATCCATCTAAGCCTTGCATCTCTGATTTGATTATTGTTTAGTCAAATATGAGTTTCTTCAAATCCCAATTAGGTAGTTCAATACCTTCATCCAAGGTAACAACTTTACCTATAGTACTTAACTTTTTCTTCTTCCCTTTTCCCATTTTAGGAGTGTTGTTGCTTGGTATAACTTGTGCATTAGTGCTAGAAACAATAATAGTAGCACTTGGCATGATTTTTATTGTAGGGACTTACACCTATTGTGGAGATGTGGGATATAACATAGCTAGGGGTGGAGAGTGAACTTCCACACTCGACTCTATCTGTGAGACTATGTCTTAATCTCCTTCATTTTCTTCTTCATTTCCTTTATTATATGTCTCTTACTTTCCTTGATATAAAGGTCCTTAGACTTGTGGTCCTTTTTCACCCATAGTAGACTAATCTATATCTGATTCCTTGGCTTGCTTGGCTTACTCATCTGAAGCCTCAGTTGTTCCTTAGTCCTTTTTTTTATTTTTTAGCATAGGTTGTTTGACTTTAAGCAGTAGGATTAACAACCAGAGCTTGTGTCTCTTCTATTTTTGTGTAATCCTTTATTTCTTGTATCACAGGAGTGTCAACTATCATGAAATGAATAGGAGATACATTGTACTGTTCCTATAAGCTTCACACACCTATGTCTTCTTCATTAATATGTACATCTTCAATAGTTACTTTATTCTTTTCACTCTCATGTACCTTTTTTCCTATTTCCACATCTAGTGTATCAAATTCATTATATACATCTTGCTCAATTTCCTATTAAACTCCCTTACCTTTATCATCCTTGTTAGTATGTTTAGCAATAGTTAATCCAAAAATGGTCTTCCACAATAATTCACTTTCTTTTATATCTTCAATTTTATGTTGCAAAACCAAGAAAGTGCTTTATTTAGGAACACAATTGTTCTCATGCTTCTCCAATTTTTTATTTATTTGTTTAGCAATTAACTCATACATGATATTAGCTACATCCCCTTCTCTTATCTTCCTCTCAATATTTATTGCATGTTGCCATTTGGCATTAGTTCTCCACTATAATTCATTTGTAATATTATTACCTATCTCTATAGGTGTAGTTTTACAATTATCCATCATGTGTAACATGAATTCCTCTAATTTTGACTTATCAAAAACACTTAATGTTTCATACTTTATGAATTTGAAACTTGATAAGTTTGCATGGTTTCTAATGTTGTCACATACCTTGTTAATATATTTAGGCTTTGTATGTACAACAACTTGGCACTAACTTGGTTAATCAAATTTAGTTTTCTCTACATCTTCTCTTTCATCATCCTTTTGTGATATTTTCTTTCTTCTCCTTGGTTGATCTCTGGTGGCTAGAAATTTTATTTTATCTACACCTATGCTACTAAATCCATCACTTAGTTTTATAATACTTGCAACACCCATTTTAAATAATGGCTTAATACTAGCTAATATTTCTTCCTTGGTTCTCACTGTGAATGGTGTAGGAGGAGAGAGGGGCTTAGATATTACCTTCTTTTTAGTTTTCTTCACCTTAGGAACAATAATTTTTATTGTCTTGGCCTTCTTTACTAGATGAGAGACAAGTGCTAAGGCTTTACACTATTTTCTTGCACTATCTTCCTCTTTCTTTGCATTAATATCACTATCTTGATCTTCTTCAAGACCTTGTGTAACCATCAATTTCCCTTCACCTTTAGTTTGTGTACCTAGCTTCCCTTCTAGGTTTTTAATCATTTTCTTCCTCTTCTTATTAGTAAAAGAAATCTTAATATCTAGTGTTATTCTTGCTTTTTCTTCTTCATAATTGCCAAAAGGCTTGGCCTTTGTATCTATTTCTTCAATAAGTAGTATAGTAATTGTTGCACTCATATCATCAATATCAACTTCATATCCAAATGGTTTAAGCTAGGCTACACTTGGCTTAATTTCCTAAACATATGTCTAATCAGTGGACACACATCATTATAGTATTTTTCAACTAAGGATATAGGAACCCTTTTTTTCTCTTCATTTTCTATTTAAATTCATCAAAATATTGATCTAACACATTCTCAAAACTATCTCCCAAATTTGCAATATACTCATTTATCTTCCTCATAGAAAGTTTTCCTTGTCCCTATTCAACATTTCTAATAGTAAGAAAATAACTTTGTACATAAAAGAAAATACACGTTATCAATGATCCAAACTTACACATTGAATTCTTAGCCTTTCTAGTTGATAAGAGGTACCTTGCCAACTGTAATTATTGGAGCTGGATTACATCATACTCATGTTCTTTTATCACAATCTTCCAATCTTGATCTACTTCCATACATGGCACACTACTTAGTCATCTTGACTAGTATAATTTGTGTGAAATCACTCTCACTCCTAAGTCAATCAATGGATTAGTAATCTTTGAAATTGACATGCCATGTCCATTCCACTCAGCTTTAGTGTTTGCCTTGACTGCATCTTTGCTCTGGCATCACATAGTCTTATTATCAAATGTTGGATATCCTATGATGGATTAATGTATGCCCTACCTTTCCTATTCTAATTAAAACAATTAATCTAGAAAACTTAGGTTTAGGGTTTTTCTTACTAGCCTTTTTCTATAAATGTTTATTGTGTATCATATTTTCCCACAATGATGGCATGTAGGTTTTTCTTCTTCTTTTTCATTAATTTTCTCTCCATTCTTGGATGATTCTCCTTCTTCAGTAGATGAATGACTTTTGATATGTCTTAATCTAGGGATTTTACTAGATGACCTTGGTGATCTCATCAGTTCTTCAAAATATCTCATTTTTTCACTAGATTTGTTCCTTCTTTGATCTTAACTCTTTCCTCATTTAGTCACTTTTTGATCTCAATTTTGGTATCTCCATTTATTTCATGTTTAGTTCTTGATTTGCAAGTATTAGTTGTTTCATCATGTCTAGTTGAGCATTTGTACCATCTTGTACATTAAATAACCTTTTTGAAGTCTAATAACAATTTGTCTTTTGTATTCTTCAAACACAACCTTATCTTCTTCAACTTTATTCTTTTGTTTAGTCATTTCACAAAGCTTTAATCGTTGGATTCCATGTTCTCTCTTCAATCTTGTAACTTCTTCATTCAAAATATTATTATTTTTCCAATAGATCTACAATAGATGTATCACTTTCACAATAACTCTCATTATCAAGCAATCCTTGGGTATCAATAGCTTGATAAAGTGTGTAATTCTATAGAATACCCATATCCTTTCTTTTCCTTAGGGATTTCATTAGTTCCCCTTTTTCTTCTTTATGTTTTTGTAGTATGTGTTCGATGTCAATCATTTGATTGCCAATAATCTTTTCCAATTTGTAGACCTCCATCTCTAAGATATCAACACTGATATTGGTTAAAATCCTTCAAAGAGAAGTAGGCCCTGATACCAACTGTTGGAAGTTTATTTGCAAACTAATATATTGAGAGTGGAGGGAGGAGGAGGATGAATCACGATCACTAAAACATTAATCCTTGAAAATAACTTGACTGCATTCACCACATTATCCATCTCATGTCTAGCTTATGTATAACATAACTTAAAACGTTAAATTTTGAAATAGATCTAACTATGTATCACATCCATCAATGATCAAAATGTAAACACATAACACAAGAGATTTTGGTTACCCAAAAACCCTCCAAGTTGAAGGTAAAATTGGGGTGGGGGTGACAATAAAAAACCCTCACTATTATAGTAACAAAGTTAACCTATTAGAGCTACAAATTTGATCACTTTTGATGATCTACACTTTGAGGGGTCCCCCTATCAAGATATTTACAAAGACTAAAATGTCTACCTTGATTCAAGGATTTAAAACTCATAATGAAGTAAGCACTATGTCATGAGATTTAAATAGGCCTTTTAGGACCACTATATTAAGATATTTACCCTGATTCATGTGATGAAACTAGGGTGCAGAAACAACTTCGTACACTAATCCCTTGAGGAAAGTATTGTTCAAATTCCTCTTAAATCCTTACAATTTTAGATTTGATATTACATGAACAATAATATTGTAGTCAACCATGAATACAAAAGATAGAAAAATAAAGAAAATATGTAAACACAAAGATATGCTGGTGGGGAAAAACCTTTTAGTAAAACAAGCCCACCCCTCCAAAACTTGTACAATGTATTATCTTCAACACAAAGGTTACAACACACTTCCAATGCAAGTTCTTTCAGGACATAGAAGACTAATCCAGTAGCAACCAACAATACACTTTTCACTCTCACCTGTTTGGAACCGTAAAAATGATTATATCACATGCTTTCCATTTTAGGGTAACTTCCAAAGACCAATCGTATTAGGATTTTACCATTCTCAAAAAATTAGGAACCCAAAAACATAATTCTGCACTAGATAGAGACTCAAGTGTATAGTACTCAGTGATCAATTGCCACATGTCTTCACATCTTCACACATCATCAAATCTTCCAAAGATAGCTCTTATGTATCGTAGGAATCCATCATAACCATTTCAGTCATGGCCTTCTTACACACAATTCAAGACTCTAACACATGTAAGTGGAGTGACACATCAACATGCCAAATAAACATGTACACTCACACTTAATTACAATATTTGTAAAAAAATACATTTATAAAAGAAATAATAAGAATAGGAATTATCCAAGGTTGAGACACCTTATTCCTAACAATTCAATTGCCAAAATTATTTAGTACTTGATCCTTTGGTTTATACTTAAAATGCTAACTATGGATTTTCCTTTGTCACATCTAATCTTCTACGTAATATATCTTTACTCTAATCTTCACTACTTTATTAGGTTTCTACACCCTGTTACTAAAAAATTTCACTTACAATCTAACTCCTTCACTTCCTTTCTATTCACATGCACACAAAAAATAGGGTTTGGATCTACCCTTATAAAGACTCTATAGATTCTTCGAATTAGATCAACTATCTAGATGTTTTCCTTGTTAGCCTCTTCATCTAATTGGTTGTCCCACCTTCATAAGGATTGATGATCTATGCAAAAACATGTAACAACCTCTATAAAAAATCTCTATGATCATTAAATATTGTTTATATGTTAGCTCAAAATGACTTACCTCAAAGTTTGTGACACTAGACACATTCTAGCTCACATCGTGTTACTCGCTACATAATATCTTTGATACTAGATCATAACTATTTTTTCTACTAATACTCAGCCTCAACTAACTTGGATCCTTCTTTATGACTTGGCATCCATATACTTTTTTTATCGACATTTGCTAAAATCAACTTGGACAGGAATAATCAATGAGCAAAGACTTGCTTATCTACTATACAACTTGACATATACAATATTATTTACAAGTCTTTACAAATACATGACTCAAACTATATAGAGTAATTAGTTGTAGTCAGGATGGACCAATTCTTCCTTATATATGACTAAGTGTTTGATACTAATAGACAACAAAACTAGAGAGATCAACAACACCTATAAATGTCAATGAGTACCTCTTTATTTTACCTATGTCAATTATTACCACACTTGTCTACCTTCATATCCCTACCATTATATCTTTCTTACTTACATATATAGACACTTCTTCCTTTTTCCTCCACATGTATCTCCTATATTACCAATCTCTTTACCTTTCACTTCTCTCTATCCCCTCGTATATCTTTTTTGTTCTCTATCTTCATCTTCCCCTTCTCATCTCTTCTCTTACTATTTTTTTCCTACTACATCTTCAAGATCAATATATCTCTCTTTAGTTCAGGTTCTCTTTCATGTTCTATATGCTCAGCATTGTCTGCCTAATGTTTGGTTCCTTCTATTTGTTAATCAATATCATTCAATTATTTCTCGACATCCATAGTCTATTGCTCAACAACTAGCTATTGCATCTTTGTATTCCTTGTTTGTTGTCCATTTGCAACTTTTTTCTCTTCATTAGGTAGGTTTTTGTGAGCACTATCATTCACATATATGAATGAAATATAGTCTCCAAGTTCTATTTTGTATTCAACTTTATTCTTTTTTACATACTTATCAACTTTCAAATTCGCACTTTCTACAACTTTGTTAGTGTTAGAGTTTAAACATTTATAAGATTTTCTCTTAGTGGAATAACCTATGAATATTCCTTCATTAGTTTTAGCATCAAGTTTTCCATTTCTATTATCTTTTAGTATCTAGCATTTTTTCCCAATATTTTATATTTGGTGCATATTCATACCATAATTCAAAAGGTGTAGTATTTGTACCTTTCTTGACTTGCAATTTGTTGAGAATATAAATTGCTACACTTACAACTTCTCTCCAATTTCTTTATGAAACATTTTTCTCCATCATCAATGTTTTAACATAGTCCATGATTGATCTATTTCTCCTTTTAGCTATTCCATTTTTGTGAGGGTCCTAGGTGTTGACATCTATCTTTAGATTCATCTATCATTGTATAATATGTTGAGCTCATTGGAAATGAATTCACCACCTCTGTTAGATCTCAAGCACTTTAGAATCTTTCCTTTCTCCTTTTCCACTCTAGCCAAATACAACTTATATAATTGAAAATCATCATTTATTTTTAAGAAACATCACACTTGTCATTCTAGAGTAGTCATCAACAAACAGAATGGCATGTTTGTTTCTACAATAGCTTTGAACACTAATAGGTCCACATAAGTAAGCATGAACCAATTCCAACATTCATCATATGAATATGTCTTGCTCTTGAAACTAGACCTCACCATTTTTCCCAATTGGCTTGTTTACACATGACAATATTAGGTTTTTTTTAGTTTTGGAAAACCTCTTAGTCTTTTCATCTTACTAGTGCCAACCAAATTCTCAAAATTTACATGACATAGCCTCTTGCGATGTAACCAAATATCTTCATATTGTTAAAAAAAATTAAATATGTTTCACTAGATAGATATAGATAGAACTAGTTATGTCTTGTTTGATCACCACTTTGAAACAGTTCACCATCAATATCAAATATATTTTCTTTTCTATCAGAATTTAGATCTATAATGTGATTTGTTCAACTATGAAATACTCAACAGATTATAGTTAAGTCCTTAAACCCAACAAGCATTGTCACATTTCATCTTTTCACTTAGTTGTATTGATCCTTCACCTTTCACAAGACATGGTCCGTCATTACCAAATTTAACACAACTACCTTTGTATGGTCCAATATTCTGAAATTTACTTATATCACCTGTCATGTGATTTCAACAATCACTATCAATTATCAATCTATCATTTTTATTCAAATAAGAAATTAATGTAGTTTTGTCATCTTCGTCAGAATATTCTTTCATAGCAACATAGAATAGTCATAAGGGATTCTAATTTCAATATCATTTGTGCTCAGGCTATCCCTCTTGGGATTATGTCTAGCCATAAAGCACAAATGGTAGGAACTCATTATGTGATCAAGCTAACTAAGGATACTAGTTGCAAGAACCTTTGCTGGAAGGGGATTCTAGAAATATTGTTAACATCCTTAACAATAAAAATGATGGAGCCTAAAATATTTCTAACCTTCTTTGTGAAAGTAAAGAAGACCTCAAGTTTTTTCAAAAAAATTCCATTACTCATAACTACCATTAGATGAATATGTTGGCTGATTGGATGGCCAACTTAGTAGTTCAAACTAATAATATTGTCACATGGAATGACCACCTAAGTATGGATGAAAATCTTAAAGCTAATTCTAATTATGAAAGAAATATATCTCGAGAAGGGAAAAAAATATTTGACATGCTTGCAACCTTCACTTTTCATATCATCAATACTCTAATTTATTATTCTAAATATTAAATTTTATGTGAATGCTTTTTTGTCAATACTTCACACAAATTATGGATATTATTTGGACATTCAAAAGGCAAGACATTGATCATTTCCTGGCATTTTTCTCTAAGATTTTTTAGTCACATTCTATAGAGTGGTGTTATTTATGCAAATATAGGTGGGGAAGAGAAAAATTTGAAACCCAAGAAGTGCCATTACTGGAAAAAGAAGAAGGAAGTTTGGCATTAGCTTGAAAAAGGAAAGATTACCAACTACATTGAAAAACTTCATAGTTACAAACCTCATGTGATAGATAGTTTTTACAAACCTAAGATGGTGATATAGTTACTCTCTATGGAAGAAAATTCACCATTAATGTTAGTTTCATTGCTAAGGTTACTAGGCTAAAAAATGAAGGAATGATATTTTTCAAGCAAAAAAAAGATTCAGAAGAGTCTATCAAGCATTTTCCCAAAAATGACCAAGAGGAAGTGAGATTGGTAAAGGTTGGTAACTTGTATGATCATTCTCAAATTAAGAATATTTGGTAGGAGGTTCTCACTTGTGTGTGGTTGTATTTCATTTTGGATGGTAGGGTTTCCAGGGTTCAAGAATACCACTTCTTTTTTCTGAATCATTTCTATTACAAGAAAAGAATATCCATCCCTTACTTCTTGGAAAATTCTCTCCTAACTGGGCTTAAAGCCCATAACCATAAAGGGTCTAGACGTATAATCCATGAGGGTCTCATACTACTTATCACTAATTTCTATCGAGATAGTATCTCTACTCACTCTATTTCTACCAATAAACAAAAAAGAGATGTGAATGGTACACCTAGTAGAAAGGAAAATGTTGGTAACTCTTCACGGAAAAATAAAGGTAAAAACAAGCAGGCTTTGGCAATGGAAACAAACACTAATTAGAGTTCTAATGATTTGTAGGTTATTGATGCCCCCCCACATCATGACACTACTCAGATTGCAAGTGATGGTTTTTCTTCTGAGAACAATGATATTGGTCTTAGCTTGGATAATATCTTAGCCCATGACTCTCTGCTTTCCTATCCTAGTACTATTAGCAAGAGAAGTAAGAATTCTTCCATTAAGGGTAATGTTTTGGATAATGCCCCTTCCTCCAAATGAAAAGGAATAAAAATAAACAACTCTACTCTAGAGGTGAAGGAAGTTATCACCAAAGATGATAGTGGAAAGTTGGTGAATGAGGTTTTCTTGCAAGATAAGAAGACCAATAATAATGAAAGAGATGGGATTTTAAGCCCAAATACCTAGTCACTAGACTTGTTGCATGCTAAGATTTCTCCTACTAACATTACCCTTTCCCATGATCCTATGACTACTTCTATTCACTATACCAAATGTGACCATGGTGACACTAATCCTAGTATAGATAATGAGCCAAAGACCATAACCTAGGACCAGAAGGATAAGCTTCAATAGATTGTTGATTTTGAGGATATATAGGATTTAAATGGTGATGATAAAGTTTAGGAATACTTGAATAAAGATAAATAAATAGCTAATATTGGGTTGGCGATGGAAAAATGGATATATATAAAAAATTAAAAAAATTCACTTGTTTGTTTTTTCTTTGTAGGAAAATTTCTTTTTATTAAAGGTGAAGCTGGATAAGGAATGTAAGAAGAGGGGAGAGCTGGATACTCTAGTTGGGAACATCTCAACCAAACTCCAAGAATATGAAGTTTCTATTAAAATTTGATTAAGGACAATGAGATGGGTATGTAGGATGTTACCTCATCCATCTTGGCTACTACTAACTTCATTGGGACCATTTTCTATGCTATAAAAGAACATATTAATGTTTTTTTTGGTTATTTTTGAACTTTTGGTTAATGCTATTATTTTTTTACTTTTTTTGGTTTCTAGTGCATGTAAAACCATCTTGACTTAGTTGCTAGTCACTATAAAACTAGCCTATGAATTCTTCCTTAACTATTTGCATTGTTGGTCCCTATAAAACTAACTCCTTACTTTGATTCCTTTTTATTTGGGTTTTCAGGTCCCCTTCAAACCCACTTTGACCTAATCAAAACATAGATCAGTTCTTCATCATTACTTTTAGGTTCAGTATCAATTTCTTCTTCAGCAATGTAACAAGATTTCTTACCTTTATCTTTGTAGTCTTTGTTTCCCTTATTTTCTCGTTCATCTCTTCTCCATTTGTACTTGCTTTCCTTTCTTGCATCCTTGTCTTATTTGTCAAGAAATCTTGAAATGATATTACCAAAATTATTACATAAAAAAACATATTAAAGGAAGTTTACCATTGTATTTTCCATTGCTCTTGAAAGTCTTCTAGCCATCATTGCTTCAAGTTCATCATCATAACTATCACTATGATTTTTCACATGTTTTCCTTTTCCTTTTCTTTTAAGAACTAGTTTTGATTTAAAAGAAGATGCAATAGGAGTAGGAGTGTAGTTATCAAAATTAGACATCTCAAAAGAAGAAAGTCTACCAATCACATGTTGCAAGCTTAGGGTATTACCTAGAGTACATCTCAGTTCTTTTATTGCAAAAATCCTAATAGCATAAATGGGAAATAGAGTTCTCAATATCTTTCTTATTACTATTTTATCATCGATATTTCCATTAGAACCTCTAATAGTATTGGAGACCTCTTTGATTCTTGCACTATACTGAACCATATCCTCACCTTATGTCGTTCTCATTTCTTTCCAATTGGTCTCTTATGGAATTATCATCTTCTCCATATATGGTCTTTAGTTTATCCCACATTTCCTTTGCATTCTTTCAATATTTTATGTCATCAAAATTAGTGTAACTTAGGGTTGATGCAATCTCTAGTATTGCTTGATTGTGTTATTGATTCTCTTTTAGTTGATCAATAGTTAGGGAGACTATTGTTATCTCCACATGTGCATTGTCCACAAACTCTAGTGCAACATCATAAATTCTAGCTATGTGTACCTTAATCAATATTTTCTATGCAAGAAAATTCTCTTTGTCAACTATGGTACCTCATTTTTGTACATCATGATCTTTATCTTTATGTCCCTTAAAATTTTTCTCTAATTGCACCAATTCTCTAATACCAATTCTTAGAATATTTAGAATAAATGAGAGTGGAGTGAATCATTTATCCAAGGTCTAGATGTACAAATTAAACAAGAAAACACTTAAACAATTTTAGATCTTAACATTCAATAGCTAGGCCTTTATAGTCAACTTTCAGTAACATCAACTAGTTGTCCACTATCCTAATATAAAAGACTTTTAGAATGTAAACGTTAATGGTAAATCATTACATATAATATCGACACAATTTTGACACTAATATTTAAAGTGGAAACATAATTTCAAAAATACCATGAGTAACATGTCACCATTTTTTCACTCTTTTGAAGTGAGCTCTATTAGGATTCAACCATGTTAAATGTTACAAAATACACTATCAAATGTGACCTTTTTAAAGGAGAAAAAATCCTAAACTTTTTTATGAATGTAGAAGGAGAAAAGAGAGAAGTTTGCATGCACAAATAGAGCATTTGTCATGACTAAGGTATTATGAATTGAGGTACATTACAAAATTAGTTAGAGGAGAACAAGAAAAGAGGTTAGAGGACAAAAGAGATGCATATGATTAGTGGTGATCAAGTACACATGAGGAAAGAGGTAATTTTTTTTATCTAGTAGTAGAGTTCTAACTATGGGATCATTGTTCAAACATTCCAATAGGTGAATAAGTTAAATCTCTTAACAAAGTAAAGTTAACAAGATGTTGTAAATCCTTTAATAGAGTGCTTACTTCATTGTTAGTTAAATTCCTTTTACCAAGCACACTTCTAACAAGGTGTTGAAATCATTTAACATGATAAGATTTAACAATCTTGTAAGCCTTTAACAAGGTAGACCTTTCATAGGCTAGATCATGTTTCATAATCAAACATTGTAACCTTCATTGGATACATTTTATCACTGTAGTAGTGAAAATTTGTAGGTGTCATCCTCACCCCAGTTTACCTTCTCATTGGAGGATTTTTGGGTAACCAAATATCTAATGCCATACATGTGTTGAATGTTATTTTCTTTCATACTATGGATGAATATGTTTATCTAGTTATTTAGAAATTTACTTGCAAATTGTGAGATGGATGTGTGGTGAATGAATTTATGGTTAAATTTTTCAATTACTAACTCACTAGCCCCACCCCACCCACCCACCCTCTTAGAGTTTACTTTCCCTATTATATTTCCAACAATTGGTATCAGAGCTTAGTTCTCTAGAAAGAAAAACTTTACAAATTTGAGGAAAGATTTGGAGATGGAAGTCTACAAGTTGGGAAAGACTATTGAGGACCAAAAGGTTGAAATCTAGCTTGCCCTACATTAGCTAAATGAAGCAAGAGATGAGTTGAAGCAATCATTGAAGAGAAGGAAAGATATAGCTATTGAGTAGAATGACACACACTACAAAGATATTGACAATACTAAATTATTCATAGATGGAAACACAATTGAATTTGATGTAGGAGTTGTAGATCTGATGGAAAGGAATGGAGCCCTAATTGAAGAGGTCAAAAATCTCAAGATATAACAAGAAGTCTAATCACTATTTCTATGTGAGGTGACCAAGTATAAAAAAAAGCTGAAGAAGAAAAATTCATGATTGAAGATGACAAAAGGATACTAACCAACAAATTGAAAGAGAAGACATCATAGGTAAATAGCATTTCTCACATTCAACTAGAAACATTAAATCAAATGATGATTGCAAATCATGAATTGAATGAAAAATATATTGAGATCAAAAAATTGAATTTGCAAAATGAACAACTGAGAAATTATTAGAAAAGAGAAAAAGAATTTGTTGAAAGTTTCAAAAGACCTAGTGAAGCCATCAAGTATTTGGGTAGTTGATGAGATCTCCTAGATCCAACAGTGATACTATTGGATTGGATTACACTAGTACTAAACAAGAAGAATTATCTAAAAGTGGTGAACAAAGGAATATCAATGGCAAGAAGTCCAAACCTACTTGTCACAATTGTGGTAAGATAGGTCATACTACTAATGTTTTTAGGAGGAAGACTAAAAATTAGAATCCTAAGTAGAAGTTCATGGGTCACTACGACAAGTGCAACAAGCAAGGACATTAGGCACATGAATGCAAAACAAAGACATCAGGAACACAAATATTTGAAGGTCACTAATATTACTATAAGAAGTATGGAAATAGAACATATCAGTGTAGATCAAAACCTAATTGGTCATAAAACAAACAAGCTAAGGTAAACCATACTAGAAGATCTTACAATTGGGACTAAAATACAAGATATAGTTATTACTATAGTCAAGAGTGTAGATATGTTGCTGAAAATTGCATTAGGACACATTTCATAATTGACTAAAAAGATGGTTGAGTCAAACTACATGTTTTAGCTATTTGAAGACTAGTCACATAAGAAGAAATTGTCCAACAAGGTCAAAAGTACCCAATAGTGAGTTCAATAAAGGCAAAGGAAAAGTTGATGTTAAAGAAGTCAAAGTGTAGATGAACAAGACATGGAAGAAGAAGGAAGATTGCAGCACATCAAATTTCAATAGGATCACTTCATCCAATGGATTAGATGATCACACCATCTCCAAGTAGGCAATTAAGAGGTATGCATGGGACTGATATTTCAAAGTTCAATTATACATTAGTTCCAAGGATTGAGTTATGAAAAGATCATATATGCATGAAGAAAGATGCAAAGTATTGGTTAGAACTTTGAAGAAATCTATAAGTTTTCATGTTGTTATTGGGGAGAAAAAATTTCACTATGGTTGCCAAGTGAAAGTTAGTTGATGCCAAGCTATCAAAGGTGATAGTATTGGCCAAGTTCATAGTGGTTGTTGAGTGTGAAAAAAACTACATGGAAGTTGAGTGAGTTAGAATTGCTATTATAGTTGAGCTTAAAGATGTGCAAGCTCTAAGCATTAATAACAAAGTTTTGAGGGCTATATGGTCAATTTTTCAATTCACTTGACATCATTCAAATTTTGAGAGAGCATGAAGAGCTTAAGGTGAATTGGATAGATCATTCTAAGTGTTTGCAAACTAGATTCAACCACTATTCAACACCACTCATCATATTTGTGAAGGTACTCATCATGTGTCAAGATACACTATTTGAATTTGTAGAAACCTTGGGTATGAAATATGGTGTCCAGTTCTTCTTCCTCTAAGGTTAAAGAGGGAAAGGAAGTTTTGAATGTTTAATTAATTAGTAATGAGATTAGACAACCAAACTTTAAAGAAATTCCTGACATTGCATACAAACAAGACCTATCTAATGTGTTATCGATGATACCGCCACAATTTTTAATGATTCAAGATGTTAGATGTTACACATGTAATGTGGGTAGCATAGGTGACATGGAGATAAGATATTTTTATGGAAAATTGTGTGAGAATGGTGTATTAAAAGAATAATTCAAGGTTGTATAAAGAAAAGGGTTAACTCATGCCCTAGATATTCTAAATATGTTCAAAATAGAATGGATTAGGATTGTTCTTAGTAGAATTCATGAAAATTCTATATGGTTAGAGGATGGCCCTATAAAAATCACCAAGAGGATTGTGCAGAGGGCTATAGGGTATCCAACCCTAGATAGACCTAAGACCATGATAAGTGATGCAAAATAGGTTATTGAAAAAAATATAAGGGTAGTATGGAATGAGAGAGGAATGAAAATTTGCACCATCATAGATCCCCTAATTGCTTTTGCAGTAAGAATATTTGAACATAAATTATTTTAATCTAGTAGATTAAACAATGTACCTTACTTTTTTTTTTACGTTGGAACAAGATAGTCAAGAAGGATTATTCTTATGTCCTTGTTGAGTTGCAGTTACAGCAATTATCAAAAAACTTGGGAGCAATAAAGAAAACCAAGAGTGCACAATTCAAGTTTGGTTCAATAATTTTATTATATTTTTCTATGTGTAGAACAAATTCCTTTCTTTTGGTAAATTTGCAAGAATAAAAATAGATCTATTGCAATACAAATAGGATAATACATCGAGAAACTTGGAGAAAACTTTGAGTCTATAATGAATAGATACTTTGAAGACTTTAAGAAGTCAATGAAACAATGACATTGGATTCTAGTGTCACTAGTTGAGAAGCACTTCAATCATGTCATTTTTCTAGTTGTGACTAATTTCACATATGTAAAGGCAGGAGTTCTAAGAGTGGGATGGTTAAAGCCTCTAGGTTATGAGATAAATATGGATGAAGCATTTGCATTAATTACCACTTGAATGGTTGAAAACATAGATAAAGAGGCTAGAAATTTTGCTAATTAAGATATAGCCAAGTCAATGATAACCATGGATTTGAAGACAACCTCTGTAATAAGGAAAAAGAACAAAATTGTTAAGAAGTTTAAAGAAAAATTTGATGAAGGGGTAGAAGAAGATGCATAAAAAGATGACAATGAAGATGATGATGATGAAGAAGCTGAAAATGTATGAGCCCAAGCACTACTAGCCATTACTCAAGGTCAAGGTGATCTAGGAGCATCTTGCATGCAAAAATTTAAAAGATAAAAAACTTGGAGGAGAGAGAAAGTGATGAAAATTAGTGGAGAAATCATTTTTAAAAAAAGAGGAAAGAAAACAAAAAGGAATTTTTTTTTCAAGGTGCATAGGTGGCATAAATAGAAAATTAAATTAAAATGGTTTTCATTCCATTTATCGAGCCATGTAGGTGGAATTCTAGAAGTTTGTGTATATTTTATTAAATCATGCATTTAATATTTGCTGGGTCACATGGTGGTACTTTGTTGTATTTGGGTGGGAATTAAATATTTGTAGAAAGGTAGTTGCAGTTACCTTTTATTCCACATTGGTTGTGTTGGTAAAATCTTGGGTGGAAAGTGCCTATTTAAGCAAGGCATATGAACATTTCTAATCAAGCTTGGAGGTATGATCTCTTCTTAGTAGAAGCTTGGAGAGAAGGAGGAAGCTAAAGGGTGATTTTTCCTAAGTCTATGGACATAATGTCAAATGTGAGGCAGTTTACAATAGGATTGTGGTGGAGTTGTGAGTGTGTGGATAGAGCACTAAATGTGTAGTGCCTGCCCTCGTTCACATCTTTCTCGACACATTGTTACTATTATTATCAGACTAAGTTAGACTAGCTTTATGTTGATTGATTAGTGGTATTGTTTTGAGACTATCAGATATTACGTTATGGATTCAGTTGATATATGATAAGATCATTTAGACATTACATTTTATGTATGCATGATGATCATTACATTGCTTTAAGTTATTGATGATGATTAGTGAGATGGTTTATTATCTCATGTGTTTTATTATGGATACTTACCCCATACTTGCATGTGTATGGTGTGCATGTTTTCTCTTATTGTATGGCATTTCTAATATGGTTAAGGAAGGGAGTCATAGTCACCTGCTAGTCAGGATCTACATGATGCACCACTTCCTGCCATTGCCTGTTTAGCTTAGTATTATATATATATATATGGGTATGTGCAGGATCATGGTGTGCCAAAAAGTGGTGATCTGAAAAATATGTAGTTCTAAAATGCCTCAAAGAATTTAAAAATCTATTCCAACTTTTTTCCCACCCATCCTGATACTAAATGACAACAATTAATACCTTTATAATTCCTACTATATCTTTCGATGCCAACCTTATATGGTAATCTTTAAAACATCCCAAAAATGTGTTTTTTGCATGTTCTTATGTGTTTTTTACTTCAAGCATGTAGCCGATGACTTTTTTTTAACCAAAATTTGATGTAATGAAAAGGGTTTCTTAAGAATGTTCTTAGCTTTTCATAAATGTAAGGTTTGTCAAATTACGAGTTTAGTAAGTAATTATTACTTATTTTCTAATGGAGTTAGCTACAAAGTGTTGATTGACATACAGGTTGAAAAATAGTTATAACAAACCGTATAAGATTTGTGAAATCCAAAAGATGCATCACATTCTATGCTTCAACTAGTATAAGAAAAAAACAAAAAAAACTTAATTTTGATTTTTTTTGAACTAGTTAAGGTGGTCACACATGGGAGTTTTTTAATTCTGAAAATAGTATAGTAGAAAATTCATAATTAATTATTTATTTGGAATAAAAATTTCCAAAAATATGCGTCACATCTAGGCATGAGTCTACCTTTTATATCTAAAATTATATTTAAAAATATTATCATTTCATTATGATTAAGGTGGTCAGACATACACCTACTTTTTATTTTCGCCTTGAAATTTTTGTAGTACTGAATTAAAATCCACACTTTTGACCAATAAAATATTTTTTTCTCTAGATAAGGCCTTGTATTTTAGAAACTAGATTCAATTTCCTACAGATTATTTTCTTACAACTTTTTGATATAAAGTCTATAACCACTTTAAAATTATGTGTCAAGTTGACATAACCCTGATTTGCTGGTTTTTCACTGCCACTTAAGGCCATAGTTTGGTACACCATGATCCTGCACATACCCATATATATATATATATATATATTGTAGGTTGCAGGTACCGAGCATTGACTTCCCTGAATTGCCAGGATGAGCGTACCCTATTACACTATCTCAATGATAAGAGAAGGGAGATAAATTATCAAGTCCAAATCCCAAACCCTTAAACTATTTCTCCTAGTGAGGTAGGACAAGTATTTGGATATTTTACCTTCTGAATGTGTCGAATGACATATTTCATGATTTTTAACCCTTTAGACTAATTTTGACTGAATTGTTCTATGATGGATTTTTATATTTTATCTTGGAGGTGTATGGTGAATTTTCTATTAATTAACTCTTAATAAATAGATTTAATTAATTATTTGGAGAAAATTAATATAACATCATGATCTTTGATATTTGACTATAATTAATTAAATGAGAATTAATTGAGAAAAAGGAACTAAATAAAAGAAAATTATAAATTAAAATTAATAATAATAAAGTAATAAATAAATAATAATAATAAAATTTATAAAAATTTAAAAATTTAATAAGGGGCGGGATGGACCCATTGCCCACCTTCGACCGATAGTGACGTGGTGACTGCGGTAACACAGGGTACACTGCGGTCTACAGTACTTGCGACCCGCAAGCTGCACATGTAAATGTGCCGTGGTGAATATAATAAACCATCATTGGATTCTATGTACCATAGGTTTTATATATATGTTTTGAATCGAAAGTTTTACATTCAATTTTTTATATAATGTTAAATGTTGTAAGTTTATATATATATATATATTAGTTATTGTATATTAATTATTAGTATATATATATATAGAATGTTAATGAAATATTAAATATTTAAGTTATTTAATATTTTAATTCTTCTCAAAATTGTAAATTGAAGTTTAAAAAAAAAAATGGTAATTCATTATTAAAAATAAGAACAATGTATAAATCATAAAACATTTAGGAGATTGAATTTTTAAGAGTTAGAGAGAAAAGTTTTAAACTATCAAAACAATACATGGGTTAGGAATATGTACAAGTGTTTCTCCATTCAATATCTAAATTGGAAACGAAAATTGAGACCTCCACACTCTTTTCAATAATAAAATTTTAGCAAAACCAAAACATGTGCTTGCATTGTGTATTCTTTATGTTTATGTTTTAGGCTTTAGGTTGACTAGTGTTGACCAGTTATAGGATGTCTACTAGAGGCTCGGGAGTTATGATTGTGATGTCATGATGATGTTTTATTTCTGATCTTTATAAACCCAACCATGGTTATGTGATGGAATGCTCTATGAAATGCTTGTATTTATTGAATGTTATTCTTATATATGAGACACTTGATCTAATCATTTTTGAGTCATCGATTAGTTATCCTTGGTTATTTTTCAGTCGCCATGATGGGACTGAAATGTTGATTTATGATGTCATGTTGTGACATGTTTTTACTCAACCATTTTGAAGTATTTGATCAGTATAATTTGAAATATATTTTTGTTATTGAGAACCAATGGTTACTTTTGATTATCAGTGATGCTTTAGTTGCCAATACAGAACTATTGTGGTCATGATTTTCTATGGATGCTTTTCAGTTGCTCATGGAGGTTTGATGCTATTATTGTGGATATTGATGTTCTTATTATAAATTATCTTTTGACTTTTCTTTCCAGTCGCTTGTATAGGACTAGGGTGATTCATGATTCCATGACCTTAGTGTAGGATATATGCTTGTAGTTTCGAGAAGTGGCTTGCAATGGGGGTCAGGGCCCTAAGAGGCTGCTAGGGTAACTCATTGTAGGTTGTTTAATAAGTGAAAATATTCACACCTAATACTAACTAAATGAACCTAATAAGATAATTGTTTTGTTCTTTCCCATGCCTCGAGTGCTTGTACAGACTAGGATGGGAGTAGAGAGAACACATGGTTGCAACCTTGCATTCCATAGTATGCCTTATCAGTATGAGAGGATACTAGTGGCCCCATGAGGATCAGTAGGGACTCGTAGAGTTTAGCTAACTGCCAGGGTAACTTCTACATGATATATGCGATGACACTTTCCTGCTTGCATAGTAGGTTCCTACATGTCTTTGTGTGCCTCTTGGAATTAGATGTCAGTTTTTTTTGAACCTTTGAGTTAGTATACTTTTAGGATTCCTAGACTTAGAGAGTATTTATACTATGTGATTTTGATAACCTCTTTAGGACTTGAGATTATCTCCTCAACACGATGGGAGTGGATCACTTAGCTACCATGCGGTCGGGTGGTAGTGTTTTTCTACTCTTATCATTTGAGATCCATTGAGACATCGTGGCTAATGCATCCTTCATGATGGTGGATATGTATCCTTTTACTGATGATTAGCATATGTTAGATGATGTTCTCTTATGCTTATATTTTCATGTTAGATTACTTTCTGCATATGATATAGTATATGTTAGGAGTGACATTCCTACTATGTTAACACTGATGATCCCCTCGGTGATTTGGAATGTTATGCAGGGAGGGATGGCTAGGACCCACGATGGTCTAATGATGCTATTTATGGTTGGGAGGAACCATGCACTTAGTTTATTATGTTGATCTTTATGATGGATGTATATATCTTCTATGATGATGTATCATGTGTATCATATGGTTATCTTTACTTTGATGTATCATGGATTAGAATAGGTTGATGTAACTTATTCCACATATGTATATTCTTTTAAGCTTTTCATACGTTGTGCAATGTAAAGTGGATGATTGAGCATTTAGAAATGTAATGTATAAACATTGAACTTATCATTATTATTTCATGTGAATGTTGTACTTGATGGATTCAATAATGTTAGTTGATTTAGATGTAATTCAACATTAAGGGATCCTTAAAGAATGTAACTTGTTATGTTTACTTTTAGATGGTTATTGCTATTGCTTCCATATTTATGTATTAGTTGTAATTGGATTAGTTGTAAATTGTATTACTTTCATGTAAAAAAAATTTAAAAAAATGCTACCAAACTTATTGAAATTTTATGTTAATTCTTTGGATCCCTTGGTAGGGCATTAAATTTGGTATCAGAGCTCAAGTTTCTACATTGGTTGCTCTAGGTATTTTGGAAGAATTAGAACTTTGAACTATTAAGTGTATCTTTTTAAACTTGAAAAACTAGGTGAACGGAAAAAGAACTTGAACTGCTACTTGAATATTTTTTCATACTTTAACACTTAGCTTCAAACTGAAAATTTTACTTAAACCTAATCATAGGGTTGAACTTAGTCTATTGCAACATGTGTATTTTGATTGTAATAGTACTTTGTACTGTTGTAGGATGGTATCTGGGACTAGGTCTTCTGTTAGAGGCCATGGTAGAGGCCATGGTAGAGGCTGTGGTCATGGTAGAGCTATCAGTGTCTATGATTCTGCCCATCGGGAATTTGATCATGAAGAGAGCAAAGGAGAGCACACTAGTAAGTAGTAGGAAGAGAGCCATAGAGAGGAACAAGTTGAGTTTGAAGAGGTTGATTTGAGATAGATGATGTAGACTATTCTTGAATGTCTACCTCCTACTCATGATAAACACAAAGCACATCAGACAGAACCAGAGCATAGACCCAGGTCTAGGAGTCCTTGAAAGGATCGTCAGAGGTCCATTGTGTCCACTTAGATGAAGGATCTTTCGAGATCCAAGGTCAAACCTTTCAATGGGCAAGGTTCTAGTTATTTGGCTGAATAATGGCTTATTTCTCTTGACAAAATTTTTGCCATGCAAGATTTTGACAACAATGTTAAGGCAAGGTTTGCGATCACCAATTTGGAAAATTTTGGGTCCACTTGGTGGATAATTGAGGAGAAGAAGCTGGGTATTGATATGAGTAGTGTCACTTGGGAGCTATTCTTAGAGAGTTTCCACAAATGATTCCTACTAGAGGAATGGAAGCAAAGTTTCTTAATCTCAGGCAATACGCTATGTTAGTGATCGAGTATGAGTGTAAGTTTTATGAGCTCATGTCTTTTTCAGGATTCAGTGAGAATTTAGCTCAATTGACACAGTACTTTATTAGGGGTTTGAATAACCATATAATTGGGGTGTCAAGATATTTGAGCCAAAAACCCTCAAGGATGCGGTACATCGAGCTATCCTTTTTGAGAAAAGTGTCAACCTTGGTCAAGGAGGCTTTGTAGGAGCACCAAGAGAATCAAGGTCTAAAGGCAACTACAATTTAGGTGGTAACAAGAAGCCTTCCTTTTCTAAGGGGAAACAATATTAGCAACAGTCTCAACTTACACAGTAGTAGAAGGGATCAAATTCTCAGGCTCAAGCTAGGGTTAGAGGTTCTAACTCCAAGAAAAACAATAATACTCAACACAATAAACAAAATCAACCCAATCAGCCAGCTCAGAGCAATCAGTATTTTGTTAGGAGGAACATCCATTAGCAATCAAATGCACCACCTTTGGGGAAAGGATCTGGTAGAAATAGAGAATGTTTTTCATGTGGACAGATTGGATATTATGCAACTTAGTGTCCATAGCAAGCACCTCAGTTTTTAGGACCTAGGCCTATAGTTTCAGAGCCTACAGTTGGTGATGGGGATAGAGCTCATAGAGTATTTGCAGCAGTAGATCACCGTCAGGCAAATCATCAGGGAACAATGGTTGAGACCATAGGCACTATTCAAGGTATATCTCTTTTAGTATTGTTTGACTTAGGAGCTATAGATTCATTTATTTCACCATCTATAGTTTTTAAGTGTAAGCTGGATGCGATGAAGCAAGATTATAGTTGGCAAGTGGAACTAGCCTCAGGTATTAAGGTCTCCATAGATTCTGTAGTTCATAAGTGTGGGCTTAGTTTAGGAGGTTTTGATACTGCAGTTGACCTTCAATTTATACCCCTTGGTTCCTACGATGTGGTTTTGGGTATGGATTGGCTTAGATCTCATAGAGCCAGTATAGATTGCAGGAAGAAGATTATAATGTGCCAAGATGACCAAGGGAATGATGTGAAGATAGTTGGGATACCAAGGCCTATAACTCTGCAGATGATTTTTGCTATGCAATTGAAGTGGAGTTTCTGTAAGGGATGTTAGATATTTGCTGTTATGGTAAGTGATCTTGATGAGGAATATCCTATGAGGAATACTTTAGATCACCCAATTTTACGAGAGTACATAGATGTTTTTCCAAGTGAGATTCCAGGCATGCCTCCTAAGAGGGACATCAATTTTAGCATTGATCTAATTCTTAGAGCGGAGCCTATCTCTAAACCTCCTTATCACATGACTACACAAGAATTGGGTGAGGTACATCTTCAGCTAGAGAAACTTCTAGCCAAAGGGAGCATTCGACCTAGTGTATCACCATGGGGAGCTCTAGTGCTCTTTGTAAAGAAGAAAGATGATTCTTTGCACCTTTGTATTGATTACAGATAGTTGAATAAGGTGACTATTAAGAATAGGTATCCTCTACCAAGGATTGATGGCTTATTTGATCAGATCAAGGGAGCTATAGTATTCTCCAAGATTGACCTTAAGTCAGGAAATGACCAACTTCACATTAAGGAAGCCGATATTCACAAGACCACTTTTCAAACTCGCTATGGGCATTATGAGTTCACAGTGGTACCTTTTGGGTTGACAAATGCTCCATCGATTTTCATAAGTTTGATGAATGGAGTGTTCCGATCTTATCTTGATAGGTTTATACTAGTGTTTCTTGATGATATATTGATATATTCTAAGACACAGAAGGAGCACGAGGAACACCTGTGGTTGGTATTGCAGTGTTTAAGAGACAATTAGCTTTATGCCAATGCAGCTAAGTGTGAATTCTTCAAATTGGAGATTCAGTATTTAGGGCATATCATTTCAAGTGATGGTATTTTAGTGGATCCTACAAAGATTCAAGAGATAATAGATTGGCCTATATCAACTAATGTGTCAGAGATTCATAGTTTCATGAGCCTAGCTGGTTATTATCACAGATTTGTCCAAAACTTCTCTAGGATATCACATCCTATCACTTCCCTTTAGAGGAAAGGAAAGAAGTTTGTGTGGACAGAGAAATGTGAGGAAGCATTTTAGAAACTCAAGGAACTTTTGACTAGTGCACCAATCTTAGCCGTATCTTATCCAAAAGGAGATCTCATGGTGTGTACAGATGCTTCTCTTGAAGGGATTGGGGCAGTTTTGATGTAGAATGGACGAGTGATTGCATATGAATCATGAAAGCTCAAGGATCACGAGCTAAATTATCCTATGCATGATCTTGAGTTAGTAGCAATAGTTCATGCTTTGACAATGTGGAGACATTTCTTGTTGGGACACAGATTTGAGCTACACAGTGATCATCGCAGTCTTCAGTACATTTTCACTCAGCCTAATTTGAATGCTCGCTAGAGACGATGGATGGAATTTCTATGCGAGTATGATTTTGGGGTTAAGTACATTCAAGGAAAGGAGAATATGGTGGCAAATGCTTTGAGTTGCAAGAGACATGTGATATCATCTATGACTCTTAGTGTGCATCTGAGGAGTCAGATTCTTCAGGCACTTCCTACAAATTTTTGGTATTAGGAAGTGTGCAGAGAGATAGCTTCAGGAAGACCTTTGGATGGTAAGTTTGCAGGCTATACTTGAGAGTTAGATGGTCTTTTGAGACATTTGGGGAGGATTTATTTGCCATTATTGGATGAGCTTTGCACCTTGATTTTAGTAGAGGCCCATCGTACGCCTTACTCGACACATCCAGGTGCCAAGAAGATGCATGTTGATTTGAGACATTTGTTCTTTTGGTCTGGGATGAAGTGAGACATTGCTGATTATGTGGTTAGGTGTCTTGAGTGTTAGAGAATTAAGGTATAACACCAACACCTGGCTAGATTTTTGTAGCCAAATCTCATTCCTTCATGGAAGTGGGACATCATCTCTATGGACTTCATAGTAGGATTACCTATGACTATTCGTCGACATGATGCTATCATGGTAACTGTTGATCAGTTGACTAAGGTGGCGCATTTTTCACCAATCAGGTCTTCATACACAGTAGCTTCTATAGCTAATGTCTTCATGCATGGCATTGTGCGATTACATGGTATTCCTAGGAAGATCATTTTTGATAGGGATCCAGTATTCACATCTGTATTTTGGACATCGCTGCAGCATGAGCTTGGAGTACAATTAAATTTCAGTTTGGCATATCATCCAAAGACTAATGGTTAGACAGAGAGGGTGAATCAGGTTTTGGAAGATATGTTACGTATGTATGTGATGGATAGGCAGACACATTGGGAGGACTATCTCTACCTAGTGGAGTTTTCTTACAACAACAGGTATCATAGTTCTATTGGCATGGCACCATTTCAAGCATTATATGGACATCCTTTTCGTACACCCTTGAGTTGGGATAGCCTTGAGGATCGCATCATGTTGGGTCCTAAGATGCTTGATGATATGGAGCAACAGGTAGTGTGTATCTGTGAGCACTTAACTACAGCACAGGATAGGCAGAAAAAGTATGCTAATGCACATAGGATAGATAAGGAGTTTGCTATGGGAGATAATGTTTTCTTGAGAGTGCGTCTATGAAAGAGTCTGATCTGATATGGAAAGGGTTCAAAGCTAGCACCTCACTTTTTGTGACCATTCAAGATTCTAGAGAGGATTGGCCCAATTGCTTACCACCTTGCTCTACTACCCAGCCTAGCTGGCATTTACAATGTTTTCCATGTTTTAGTACTTAGGAAGTATATCCCTGATGTTGTACATGTTCTTGATTGGAATGTATTGTAGGTAGAGGATGGGCACCTGGCTTTGGAGCCGATTCGTATTTGGGAGTAGCTAGAGTTGACCCTCAAGGGTCAGACCATCAAGCAGGTAAGGGTCCAATGGGACCCTACTGATGATTCTTCAGCTACATGGGAGGATGCAGCTAGATTACAGGAGTTATATCCCTACTTGTTTGTAGGCTTCCAGGAGTAAGCCTAATCCAAGGGGGGGTGGATGTAGTGCCTACCCTCATTCACATCTTTCTAGAAACATTGTTACTATTATTATCAGACTATGTTAGACTAGCTTTATGTTGATGGATTAGTGGTATTGTTTTGAGACCATTAGATATTATGTTATGGATTCAGTTGATATATGATGAGATCATTTAGATGTTACATTTCATGTATGCATGATGATCATTATATTTCTTTTAGTTATTGATGATGATTAGTTAGATGGTTTATTATCTCATGTGCTTTATTATGGATACTTACCCCATACTTGCATGTGTATGGTGTGCATGTTTGCTCTTATTGTATGGTGTTTCTGATATGGTTAAGGAAGGGAGTCGTAGTCACCTACTAGTCGAGATCTACATGATGCACCACTTCCTGCCATTGCCTATTTAGCTTAGTATTATATATATATATATATATATATATATATATATATATATATATATATATATATATATATATTGTATGTACATGCAAGTTTTTTTTATGCGAGTTGCAGGTAATGGGTATCGACTTCCCTGAATTGCCAGGATGAGCGTACCTTATTACACTATCTCAATGATAAGAGAAGGGAGATAAATTCTCAAGTCTAAATCCCAAACCCTTAAACCATTTGTCCTAGTGAGGTAGGACAAGTATCTGGATATTTTACATTCCAAATGTGTCGGATGACATATTTCATGATTTTTAACCCTTTAGACTGCTTTTAAGTGAATTGTTCTATGATGGGTTTTTATATTTTATCTTGGAGGTCTATGGTGAATTTTCTATTAGTTAAGTCTTAATAAATAGATTTAATTAATAAATTAATTATTTGGAGAAAATTAATATAATATCATGATCTTTGATATTTTGACTATAATTAATTAAATGAAAATTAATTGAGAAAAATGAATTAAATAAAAGAGAATTATAAATTAAAATTAATAATAATTATAAAATAATAATAAAGTAATAAATAAATAATAATAATAAAAGTTATAAAAACTAAAAAATTTAATAAGGGGCAAGACGGACCCATTCCCCACCTCTAACCGACAGTGACGTGCTGACTGCAGTATCGTAGGGTAAACTACAGTCTGAAGTACTTGCGACCCATAGTATACACTGCAACCCGCAAGCTGCACACATAAATGTGCCGCAGTGAATATAATAAACCACCGTTGGATTCTATGTGCCACGGGTTTTATATATATGTTTTGAATCAAAAGTTTTACATTCAATTTTTTATATAATGTTAAATGTTGTAAGTTTATATATATATATATATATATATATATATATATATATATATATATATATATATGTATGTATATGTATATATGTATGTATATATATATATATATGTATGTATATGTATATATGTATGTATATATATATATATGTATGTATATGTATATATGTATGTATATATATATGTATGTATATATATATATATGTATATATATATATATGTATATATATATATATATGTATATATATATATGTATATATACATACATATATACATATACATACATATATATACATACATATATGTATATATACATACATACATGTATATATATATACATACATGTATATATATATCTATGTATATATATATGTATGTATATATACATATATATATGTATATATATGTATATATACATATATATACATATATATACATATATATATGTATACATATATCTATATATATTTATTTATATTAATAGTTATTGTATATTAATTATTAGTATACATACATACATACATACATACATACATACATACATACATACATACATACATACATATATATATATATATATATATATATATATATATACAATGTTAATGAAATATTAAATATTTAAGTTATTTAATATTTTAATTCTTCTCAAAATTGTAAATTGAAATTTAAAAAATAATAATAATTCATTATTAAAAATAAGAACACTGTATAAATCATAAAACATTTAGGAGATTGAATTTTTAAGAGTTAGAGAGAAAAGTTTTAAACTATCAAAACAATACATGGGTTAGGAATACGTAAAAGTGTTTCTCCATTCAATATCTAAATTGGAAACGAATACTGAGACCTCCACACTCTTTTCAATGATGTAATTTTAGCAAAACCAAAACATGTGCTTTCATTGTGTATTCTTTATGTTTATGTGTTGGGCTTTGGGTTGACTAGTGTTGACCAGTTATAGGACATCTACCAGAGGCTCAGAAGTTATGATTGTGATGTCATAATGATGTTTTATTATTGATCTTTATAAACCCAACCATGGTTATGTGATGGAATGCTCTATGAAATGCTTGTATTTATTGAATTTTATTCTTATATATGAGACACTTGACCTAATCATTTTTGAGTCATCGATCAGTTATCCTTGGTTATTTTCCAATTGCCATGATGGGATTGAAATGTTGATTTATGATGTCATGTTGTGACATGTTTTGACTCAACAATTTTGAAGTCTTTGATCAGTATGATTTGAAATATATTTTGGTTATTGAGAACCAATGGTTACTTTTGATTACCAGTGATGCTTCAGTTGCCAATAGAGATCTATTGTAGTCATGATTTTCTATGGATTCTTTTCAATTGCTCATGGAGGTTTGATGCTATTATTGTGGATATAGATGTTCTTATTATAAATTATCTTTTGACTTTTCTTTCCAATCGCTTGTATAGGACTGGGGTGATTTATGATTCCATGAGCTTAGGGTAGGATATATGCTTGTAGTGTTGGGAAGTGGCTTGCAATGGGGGTCGGGGCCCTAAGAGGTTGCCAGGGTAACTCATTGTAAGTTGTTTAATCAGTGAAAACATTCACACTTAATACTAACTAAATGAACCTAAAAGGATAATTGTTTTGTTCTCCCCCATGCCTCGCGTGCTTGTATAGACTAGGATGGGAGTAGAGAGAATGCATGGTTGCGATATTGCATTCCATAGTATACCTTGTGAGTATGAGAGGATATTAGTGGCCACATGAGGATCAGTAGGGACCAGTGGAGTTTAGCTATCTGCCAGGGTAACTTCTACATGATATATGCGATGACACTTTCCCGCTTGCATAGTAGGTTCCTACATGTCTTTGTGTGCCTCTGGGAAGTAGATGCCAATTTTTTTGGAACATTCGAGTTAGTATACTTTTAGGATTTCTGGATTTAGAGAGTATTTATACTATGTGATTTTGATAACCTCTTTGGGACTTGAGATTATCTCCTCAACACGGTGGGAGTGGACCACTTAGGTACCGTGCGTTCGGGTGGTAGTGTTTTTCCACTCTTATCATTTGAGATCCATCAAGACATCGTGGCTGATGCGTCCTTCATGATGGTGGATATGTATCCTTTCACTAATGATTAGCATATGTTAGATGATTTTATCTTATGCTTATATTTGCATGTTAGATTTCTTTTTGCATATGATATAGTATATGTTAGGAGTGACATTCCTACTATGTTAACACTGATGATCTCCTTGGTGATTTGGAATGTTACGCACAGAGGGATGGCTAGGACCCATGATGGTCTAATGATGCTATTTACGGTTGGGAGGAACCGTGCACTTAGTTTATTATGTTGATCTTTATGATGGATGTATATATCTTCTATGATGATGTATCATGTGTATCATATGGTTATCTTTACTTTGATGTATCATGGATTAGAATAGGATGATGTACTTTATTCCACATATGTATATTCTTTTAAGCTTTTCATATGCTGTGACATGTACAGTGGATGATTGAGCATTTAGAAATGTAATGTATAAACATTGGACTTATCATTATTATTTCATGTGAATGTTGTATTTGATGGATTCAACGATGTTAGTTGATTTAGATGTAATTCAACGTTAAGGGATCCTTAAAGAATGTAACTTGTTATGTTTACTTTTAGATGGTTATTGCTATTGCTTTTGTATTTATGTATTAATTGTAATTGGATTACTTGTAAATGGTATTACTTTCATGTAAAAAAAAAAAATGCTACCAAACTTATTGAAATTGTAGTTTAATTCTTTGGATCCCTTGGGGTTAATTTTACATTTTTATTGTGTTTTTGTTGTGTGGTTATTTTCTAGGGGCTAGGATATCTACTTTGGGGATTCTCTTGCCTTGTGCTACATCAAATGATATCAAAGTGAAGGTTGTTCCTGAGTGTGTAGACATATCATCAAAGTGAGGTAGTTTGCACCAAGACTTTTTTTGTAGAAGTAGATCTTAGTTGATCTTTAGTTGTTGATGGATTTTCTTTCTAGAGTCCTAGATCTCTTTGTTGTGAGGTGGAAGATCATGGTTTTGACTTGCAATTATAGAGGACTTGTAAATGGATCAATGGATGCAAAGATGAAAGACTAGTCTTGTTGAGGCATGATCATAGAGAGCTTGTGGATTGTAGATTTGTGGTCCTAGGCTTATGATGTGGTTCTTGATTGTTCATACAAGGTGGTAGGTTGTGATTTGACTTGTAAAAAATTCGAGGTTGTTACAAAGAGCATGGAACAAATTTTTTGTAGAGGGTTTATGAAGATCTTGGGAGATGGCTCCAAGAGGATTGGACCCTAAGATGATTGCAAATCTATGTGATGTGGTGGAGAGGAGATTTTCTAATATGTTTGCTTGGTTTGAAGCTTGCTTGATTTGAAGCTAGCTTGGTTGATTGAGTTAAGGATAGGTTGAGGAAAGCATTTCATGGATTTTTTTCGAGTTAGAGTCTATCAATCTGGAAGAGAGTTGTCTGGCTTATTAAAATAATTGTTCATGAGAGAAGATGGCATAACAAGATCAAGGTGGAAGAGGTTGGTTTTTTTGATCAGTTTGTGGAGCCTAATATAGAATCTACAGAGTAGTAGGAGGTTTTTGTTGAAAATATTTCTAGCCTTGTTAATTTTGGGATGGAGATTGGTTTTCATTGTTAGTTAGTTGAGTCTAACATAGAGATTGTAGAGAGCTCAATCTTGGATGATCTAGTTGCTATTGGTCATGACTTGTATGTTGTAGAGCATCTTGTTGTGAGCAATGACATGGCTAGTGTTGTGAGTTTGGCATATGTTTTTGATATGGAGTTCGTTGTTGCTAGTGTGGATTTACTAGTTGCTAATGTGGATGAGGGTTTGCTAATGAAGCATTATGTTTAGTTTGTTCCTAGGAGTGAGCATGCTGATTGGATGGTTGATATTCTAGTGTTTGACAGAGTGATGCATATGTGGATGATGTGCAAATTGGTTTTCTTGTCCTTGTTGAGGTGGAAACCTTTGGTGAAGATGAAGATGGTTGTAAATCTTTCTTTTGACATCAAAGTGTGGGACACACTTTTCTTTTCTACCTGGGGAGTCTGATGCAGGAGAATCTTGCATGGGAAAATATTTTTAAAACAAAAAAAAATTGGAGGAGAGAGAAAGTGACATAAATTAGAGGAGAAATAATAATAAAAAGAGGGAAGAAAAAAAAGTTATTTCTATTTTTGAGGTGCATAGGTGGCGTAAATAGAAAAATTAATAAAAATGGTTGTCATACAATTTATCAAGGTGTGTTGGTGGAATTCTAGAATTTTACGAACATTTTATTAAATCATGCATTTAATATTTGTTGGGTCACTTGGTAGTGCTTAGTTGTATTTGCGTGCGAATTAAATATTTTTTGAAAGGTAGTTGCATTTAACTTTTATCCCATATTGGTTGTGTAGGTAATATCTTGGGTGGAAAGTGCCTATTTAAGCAAGGTATATGAGCATTTCTAATCAAGCTTGAAGGTGTGATATCTTCTTAGTAGAATCTTGTCGAGGAGGAAATTAAAGGGCGATTTTTCTCGAGTCTGTGGATAGAGCGACGAATGTGAGGTAGTTTACAATAGGATTGTGGTGGAGTTGAGAGTGTGTGCATAGAGCACCAAATGTGAGGTAGTTTACACTTGGATCTTGGATAAAGTTGAAGAAGAGCTAGTGATTGTGGTTTAGAAACAAGGAGGTTGCTTGGTGGCTTGTGAGAAAAAGTTGAGATCTTCATTGGAGGTTTCTACCAAATTGCAGATCCAGACTAGGTTGGTTTTTGGATTGGATCTTGAGGGATCTTGCAGAACTATTATTGTAATTTCTTTGTATTTGGCCATAATTGGGAAGGCCTTATATTCTGACATATTCTAGGTAATAGTTATTTTATAAATAAATAGTGGTGATTTGATATCAGATATTGCATTGTTATTGTGGTTTCACTATGTGGTTATTTGTTGGGGGCTAAGACATCTCCTTCCTTGCACTGCATCACAAGGAGAAGACCAAGGTGAAGAGGAAGATGAGCTTGATGAAGGTGTTGAGGGAGAAGAAGCCAATGAAGTAGCTATAGAAAAAGAAAAGAGGAAAAGAAAAGCTAAAGCTCTGACAATTAGTAAACCGAAGAAGGTTTTAAAACCTACACAACCTAAGTCTATAGTTCCTACTAGTAGGGACATCACAAAGGCTACTAATAAGAAGGTTCAAGAAGTGAAAAAGTCAAAAGGGAAGAGAACCAGAATAGCTCCATAACAAGATGAGTCTAAGAAAAGATAAAGGAGAAAGTACATTTCTCCATCCAAATCAGATGAAGAGAGTACATAATATGATGACAATAACCAATTTAAAGTGGTAAGTCACAGTCCTTTTTATTTGGACAATCTATGTGAAAATATAAAGAATAATGTTGACTTATCTGGATTCACACATGTTGATTTTGACAAAATTGGAAAGATTGAGATGAACCAAGTGGAAGAGTCAATATATGCCATAATGGAAACATTCAAGAAGACTCCAATTGAGCTTGCCAACTCTATACCTAAAATTTTATATGCAAGAGCTAAGCAAAAGAAACAATATACTCTAACTATAGAAAGGTAAATAAAAGATACTACACTTGCTCAAGTGATTCTAGAATTGGATAAGGCCACAATGCCAAAGGGCATTAACAAATATAAAGGAAATTTTTTTGCTAAATATAGAGAATTTAGTATTTTGCAAAAGGACATTGAGGATGTTTTTCAGAAGTCCACTCAAATATGGAAATCAATAAATGGACTGACAACACCTAAGGTAATTGAGAAGACACCTATTAAGGTAGGTAAAGAAAAAGGTGAACAAGAAGTAACTAAGGTTACTAGAGATGAAACTAGTAAAGGCCCACATGTCGAAGGCACTAAGATAAATGAAGATACACAAGAAACATTTGAAGATGAACAAAAAATAGAAGAGAATATACTAGATATACAAATGTCGAGTGCTAGTCCACAACATGTGATAGATGACAACATAGATATAGTAAAGATCAAGGATGTTTTTGATACTGTAGCTCAGAACATCAATCCCCTAAGAGAGGAGGACATGAAGAAGATATTGCTAGACACCATCAACAAGGCACAATTATGCAATCATCCTGTATTGGTGAGTGTAGATGAAATTGAGAAGGAAAAAAATACATCTATAGAGGAAGGAAATCAAGCCATAACTTAAACTCCTTAATTTACTATGGTACAATGTATAATGCACATTGTAGTGTACCAAAGGAAAGAGACCACAATGGAAATATCAACACAATGGTGTAAAATGTGTTAGTACAAGAAGTTGCTACAAAAGCATAGGAAGAGATACAAGCTCAAAAAAGTTAGGAAGATACTTTTGTACCTATAGCACAAACTTAAGGTGCAATTGAGATTGAAAAGAAAGGAAATAATATGACTAAAGAGTCAGTCTTGACTACCAAGCCTAGCAAGCAACTAGCAATACAAACAGTGGTTACTTTGCTAGAAATTGCTACTACTCCAAGTAAAGCTCTTCATAGGCTAATTGTGGAAGTTACACCATTGCAATCATCAAGGCCTAGTCCTATCACATCTAAGGTAGATGAAGTTACATAATATGGTGATGTCAACTTGGATGAGGTGATTATGTTGCCAAAATTTGATCTTGCAACAATCACTATTGAATAGATGAGTATAGTGCATGATGCTCTTGCAAAGAAAAAGCACCAAGAACTACTCAAAAGGGAGCATAGGCAGAAGAAATAATTGTAAGATATCATGGAAATATTCACTAATGCATTCAGCTTGCCTATGCCTATAGAAGACAAGCCTATCATGGAGCAATTGGTAAATATAGTAAAGTAGGTAAATGATATAGACCAGGATTCAATTGTTAAAGTACTTGAATGGTCTAAGAGGAAATTTCAAAACCAGGTCAATGAAAAGATATCAAGTGCCATTGCACTTAATTAGGTTGAGTTAGCAACCAAGATTAACAGTCTAAATAAATTTTTAGAAAACATTTTCTCACTTTACACTAAATTGTGTAATACAACCCTATTCACACAAGAAGTGTAGTGCCATATTGCAAATTTGGAGGGAGATATTAAGCTTGCAAGTACTACTCTACCCAATTCTCCAGCTCAAAGTCAAAATCACTCCAGGAATTTGATGAATTCCCAAGGTTAGATGGTATCCCTACATGCTCAAAATGCAAACATTTGGGCTACACTAATCGGTAACCAATCAATGTTGACCCCATACATGGAAACATTACATAAGGAGCTAGCCTTTGTATAAATAATGACGAAGAAAGATCACCATCTATCTACACATGAAGGCTTAGTTCACCTTGCTACCGAGTTAGCCATCCCAATGAAATCATTGGAGGTAGCTTGTGATAACTGGGATGCAACTTTGAAGACCATACTTGAGGTCCATAAATCTTTGTTGTAAAAACACACTAAACATGTATAACCCTTTGAAATTAGTGTCAAAAAAGGGGAGTAATGAGTTTTTGGGAGTAATAAGTTTTTGGGGGAGATCAAACAAAGGGGGAGTCAAAGGTAGAAACAAAGCATAGTATAATTCAGCATATGGATATTTTCTTAGTAGGAGTATAGGTTTATTGATTCAAAACATCACAATCAATTCAGAGGGAGTTATAATATTTTGAGGTATGACTATTATGTCAAAATTTTGAAATTTTGAAATTTTTTACATATGCAAAACAAAGATAGTGAGTATCTAAGTTATGCGCATACGTTAGGATCATGCATGCATGACCAAATGCTTTTTCCAATCATGTCAACAGGGGAGATTATTAATCTCATATTGGTTTTGATATATGAAGGTCTATACACTTAAGTCATTTACAAGTTAGAACTCAGTTCATGCCAAACATGTAATGCATGCCGAGTGATATAGTATGTGTTGAGTAAATAGTTTTTCCCAAGTCCCTCAAGTGTCGAGTAGACAAATTATGCCTAATGATTCATATGTTGAGTAACCAATGGATGTTGAGTCATTAAAATGATGAGTTACAACATTGAAGTTGTAGTTGATGCTAAGCATCAGGGACTTCAAGTGTCAAGTAACTCAATTTTGACATAGTCATTTGTAATGGCACAAACCACTATGTAAATTATTTTGGAGCCAATTTGATGATTTATTTTGTGATCTTAGATAACAAGAATGAATCTTTATTGAGAATCCTTATGAAATACATGTATCCAATCAAATAAAGGGAAGGATTAAGTAGCTATATGGATAAATTATAGTCATTGATTCATACTTGACCCTAAGTCACCTAGGTCTTCTTAAGGAGGATAAACTCTAAACATTTTATGAATGTAGAAGGAGAAAAGGAGAAGTTTGCATATGCAAATAGAGTATTCATTGTGATTGTGAGTTGAGATACATTGTAGAATAATTTATAGGAGAATAGAGAAATGAGGTTAAAGGATAGAAGAGATAAATTTTTTGAGTTAGAATCAAGTTCATATCAGGAAAGAGGTGATCTATTATCTAGCAGCAGAGTGCTAACCACAAGATTATTTTTGAGACATTCTAAGAGGTGAATTAGTTAAATCTCTTAATAGAGTAGTCTTAATAGGCTATTGTAATTCCTTTAATAAGGTGCTTACTTCATTTTAAGTTAAACTCCTTTTAATAGGTACACTTCTCACAGGGTGTTCAAATCCTAAATAACAAGGTAAGATCTAACAATCTTGTAAGCCTTTAATAGGGCATACATTTCATGGGGTAGATCATGTTTCATGATCAAACATTATAACCTTCATTGGATACACTTTATTACTATAGTATTGAAGATTTATGGGTGTCATCCCCACCTTAGTTTTACCTGCACATTGGAGGGTTTCTGGGTAACTAAATATCTCGTTCCATGCATGTGTTCAATGCTATTTTCTTTCATACTATGGATGACTATGTTAAACTAGCTATTTCAGTTTACATACAAATTGTCAGATGGATGTGTGCTGAATGAATTTGTGGTTAAAGTTTTGAAGTATTGATTCAACACACCCCCTCTCAAAGTTTACTTTCCCTATTATATTTCCAACATTTAGAGTATTGCATAAGATCACAAATAAAAATAGATATCCACTTATGCATTGATAACCTCTTAGATCAACTTCAAGGTATCAAAATATTTTCTAAGATTTATCTCTCAAGTGGATATCATTAGGTTAGAGTTCAAGAAAAGGATGCATGGAAGATTGTTTTCAAGACTAAGATGTGTCTTTTTGCGTGGTTTGTGATGTCATTTGGTCTCGCTAATGCTTCTATCACATTTATGTACTCAATGAATGAGGTGTTTCATGATTGTATAGATAATATTTTATCATTTATTTGGATGATATTCTTACATTTTCTAATAATTGGAAAGTACATCATCAACATTTGGAGCATGCTCTTTATATTCTTGAATAGAACAATTTGTTTGCCAACTTGTGTAAGTGTTATTTTGGTCAAACATCCATCTCATATCTAGAATATATCATTGATCCACATGGTGTTCAAGTAGATCCTTCCAAAGTGGAAGTTTCTTGCAAATGGCCTACTCCATCAAATATAACCATGTTAAGGAATTTTCTTGGTTTTGCAAATTTCTACTACAAATTTATTCTGCACTACTCAGACATTGTATCACCTTTGCACCAATTAACTAAGACCAATCTTGCATTCCAGTGGACAAACATTCATTTTCATTCTTTCAATACACTAAAGAGAAGTTGTATTCAACACATGTTCTTGTTCTACCAGATCTCTCACAATGTTTTGAGATTGAGACAAATGCTTCATGGTATGCACTTGGAGTTGTTCTAAAGAAAAATGATCACCTTGTAGGTTATCATTCAGGAACATTTTTCTACTACCAAGAGCAACTACTCCACATATTATGAGGAATTAGATGCCTTAGTTCAAGTCACCAAACATTGGAGGCATTCTTTTTTGGGAAAAGGAATAGTTGTTTACATTGATCATTTGCCTGACCAATTTCTTCAATCTCAAAATAAAATTCAAGAGGCAAGGCATATGAAGTGGGCCTCCTACTTATTACAATTTCACTTAGACATCAAGTATAAGAAGGGGAACACCAACAATTTTGTAGATTGTTTGATTCTTCCTCCTAAAGCTCATGCGTTAACTATTATCAAGACTTCTTCTTTAGGATTTCAGACACGGTCTTCTCAATATGATTAGTATCCAAATTTTGGTATCATGTACACAAGTCTTTAGAATCCTTCAACTTATAACTTAGTACCATTTCAAGATTTTCATATCAAAGAAGGGTTACTCTATAAGTTGGATAAACTTTGTGTTCCTAGAGATCATTTAGTTTTACTTCTCAAGGAGGCACATTCTACTCTTTATGGTGGTCATTTTGGGGAACAAAAAACACTTCACCATTTATGGAGATTATTTTATTGGCCACATACAACATGATGTTATTCATTACCTCAAAAAGTGTGTAGTATTTTTCCATGTCAAACCAACCAAAAGAAAGATTGGTGTGAGTGTTTCTTTGTCCATCCCTTCTCATCCTTGGGAAAGAAACTATATGGATTTGATTAGTGGATTCCCATTAATTTTTGGCCACCATGATTATATCTTTGTGTTTTTTGATCTATTAAAAAAAAGTTAAGTTTAATGCATGTTGCTAGACAAGTTATGCCTATGACTTGGCTCAACTCTTCTTTAACTTTGTTTGGATATCCTTTGGTTTACCAATCAGCATTGTTTCTTGTCACGACTCACACTTTGTGGGTCATTTTTGGAGATATTTGTGGAATATTTTGGGATTTCTCTTAAATTTTCCATGGCTTTCCATCCTCACTTAGATGGCTAGATTGAAGTTGTGAACTAAATTCTTAACCAAAGTTTGAGGATTTAACACCATAGCTCTCCTACCAACTAAGATTTGAGACACACCCAATTTGAGCATACTTATAACCAAGAAGTTCACTCTTCTACAAGTCACTCACCTTTTAAGGTATGTCTTGGGTTTCAAGCTTTGGCTTCATACGTGTTGCCATCATCTTTGTCATCTCCAGCCACTAAGCATATTCAAAAAGAGCACCACAAGGCCCAAGCCTTCATCCACCATTTGTAGAATATTTTGTCCAAAGTAGTTCAAATTATTCAACAGAACCAAGAAAAGAAAGAGAAACTTATGGATCGTCACTAATTCCATCATAATTTTTAGGTTGGGGACAAAGTATGGTTATACTTGGACAAATGTCATTTCCATGAGAAACCACATAGTAAGGTCAAGCCACTTTGTTATGGGCCTCATTGGGTATCTTATAATGTTTTTTGATTTTATCTTCTAACTTAGTTGGGAATTCATGATGTCATTAATGTTGATCTTCTCAAGCACTACCATGAGTCTATAATCACTCAAAATTTGTTAGTGTCCTAATTGCAAAATTTTACAACATGATGAGAATTAAAATGAATAAAATTAATTAATTCAAATAAACTATTACAACCCATTTGACAAATACACATGAATATTAATTTCAAATAAATTAAAAATTGACATTTATCCCCAAAAATGAATTTTATATTCAAAATGGGACTTTATTTCCATTATTAATATTTTATTCATAGTGGGTTTATAGAAATTAATATTTTATTCATAATGGGTTTAAGGAAATTAATCTTTTTATTCATGATGAATGGAAATTAATATTTTATTCATAATGGATAGAAATTAATATTTTATTCATAATGGATGGAAATTAATATTTTATTCATAATGGATAAAAATTAATAGTATATTCATAATGGGTGGGAACTAATATTTTATTCATAATGGGTGAAAATTAATATTTTATTCATAATGGGTTGAAATTAATATTTTATTCAAAATGGATACATAATCTATTTTTAATCAAAGTGCTCGTTTTAATATTCTAAATGCTCACTTCAATATTTTAATATTCAAAGTGCTCATTTTAAAATTCAAAAATGATCCTCCATTTTGAATTAAATAATAAAAAATAGACCCATCCATTCATCTTTGAATGAATCTCCTCCGTTGATCATGAGTCCTTTGAATTTGATCTCAACCTTCCATTTTTCTTTAAAAAGGAGACTCTTCCTCTCTTTAGGACATCTAATTTTGACTAATATTATGTTTCAAGATTTGAAGACCTTCTTGCTTGTGGAGAATTTCTATCTTCTTATCCCATTCTTACATCCACTCTTTGTTACTGTTATGCTGCAGGATTGAAGACCTCATTGCTTGTGGAGAACTTCTATCTTCTTGTCTCATTCGTTTAGATTAGATTCAATTAGTTTTAATTAATTGCATATATCTTAATACACCTTGTCTAAATGGGGGTTTTTGTAATCTATCATTCTTGTTTATATCTTCCATATCATTTACAGTTTAATTGCATTGCATTTTTGAATCTTCCATTTCATCGTGCACCTTGTGATGTATTTTCATGTTTGGTTCATTTGAGATCAATATTTTCATAACCCACACATCATGGATAGGAAGTTATAGGCCACCATCTAAGTTCTCTAATTCATATAGTACCTTGGATATAAGGGTTCATAGAAATGTGACCCACTTTTATGCACACAAAGTCCACCTTAGAAATTGAGACCGCTATTAGTCATCATGCAGATGTTGTTCCTAATTTTTCAACTTCCACTTGATCCTAATAAAGCTTTTTTATACAAATAATTATGAGAAATGACATGGTTCCACCACTTCCTACCTTTTTGTAAAGAAAATTCAACTTCCGCATCAAACTCATTGGATCTCTCACCATCAACTATCTTAGAAGTTTCCTTCTCTCTTACATTCATTGGAGCCCAGTGCTAATATTTTTGGGAGGAATGATGAGTATTTATAGGTTATTGATAGGATATATTTTATGCTTAGTATAGTTTTTATTAGTTTTATCCCTCCTATGTAAAAGGTCAAAAGTAAAGAGTAAATGTTATTATCCTAGTTGTTAGGAGGTTAGCATAAAGTAGTATATGGTTATTTGGAAAAGATTATAATAATTTTTAGTTTCCATCCAACATCAAGATTTGGATAATATTTCCATATCCTTTATTTTAGACATATTAGAGCCTATAAACTTTTAGTCTTCTCTTTTTAGAGGTAGATTTGTCTTTTCTTAGAATTTACTCTCACTCCAAATATTTTTGTCTCATTGATAGAATTAAATCTCTATTTTTAGTTCCTTTCATTTTTCCATGTAATAATAAGGTATATCCCTTATTTTTTTATTAATGGATTTTTAGATAGTTCAAAATTAATAATTCAATCAACTAGAGAGATGTCAATATATAATTATGTTATCATTATATAAATTATTGTTATATGGTTTTCATATGCTACTACATTGATGATATAGAGACCCAAGACATGTGTTCCATATTTTTGCAGATTCCAACATCAAACAATATTGCAAAGTAGCTCAAGGAGAATATGAATGACTGAGAGATTGAATGTAGGGTACTATAAGATTAGAAATTATCTTCAAATAGCATTCATCTTCCTTCCTTCTAATTATTTCTTGATCAATAGACTTAAAACTAGAATAGAAACCCTAAATCCCTTTATCAGTAATAGATTCTTTTAATGATGGTTGTGTTGTTTTAACCTACCTATTTAAAGCCACAACTATTGTAACCCAGCGCAAATCACATATATTTTGTGCAACGACACCTTAACTAAACTAGAAGAGGATCACTACAATGATCTTCATTTATCCAACTTTTGACACCAACATTGCTTTTTGTACTCCATGACATAAGACTGTCAGGTTGTTCGAACAATCTAACCAAAGTCTTCTAGTATAGAAGACTATCAACTTTATTATTATTATTATTATTATTATTATGTTGACACTTTCTTTAACCTTTGTCTCAAATTAGAATTATCTAGAAAATATATCAAAAATTTGATTCATGTTTTATAGAAGGATACTCATTTCTAATATGTTTTTTTTTAATGATAAAGACCATTAATCATTCATATGCACATATATGATGTTGTTCTATCACTATGTTTCATGTTTATCTAAAGAGTATAACAGATGTGAACCAATAGTAGAGATGAAGATCTTTTTAGGCCAACATTTGATAAGTGATAAAAATAGATCATAGAATAGGACCTACATGTGAAGAATGAATGTATAGGGTATTATAATTTGAGAGTGATAGAAAATTATTATATAATGTATTTTTTCTTTAATAATATGTGTTACCTAGGGTTTTAAAACTCCAAGTATTACCCCTCCCAAAAAATTAAAATTTTGAAAATAAAAACCTTCAAAGCAAAAACTTTATAAATTGTTTTTCATTATATTTAATTATTTAAATAATTGAATAGCAATACTTGAAAAATAATTAAATATCACATTTAATATGACCTTTTGCATAATTAATTCTTTAATTTCAAAAGAATTAATTAGTAATAGTGTAATGTGATATAGTTAAAGCAAAAAAATTGGCAAGTTGGTGAGGGTAAAGTAAATTGAAAGGAGAATTTGAGATAATTAATTCTTTTAAAAAGAATTAGTTACTATTGTAATATGAGATATTTGAAAAAAATATCTTATATGGAGAAAATCTTGGGAGATAAAAGCAAAGAGATCAAATTTAAATTAGTTTGGCAAGAAGAAGTTGGGGTAGTTGAGCTTCTTTGAAAAATTATATAATGGGAGAAAATCAATTGTAACAGGTTCTTCTCTGGCTTAGGGGATGCCTGTACATTTTTCAAGAAAGGGGAAGGCATTTTCAGTTTGAGGATTTGTAACAAAGAAGGGAAGGAGGAAAAGGATATTTTATTTTGAAAACTTCTTTATGATGCAAGGATAAAATGATCCTATGGTTATTTTGTTTACATATTTGGAATAAAGAGAAATTTACTTTTAGATCCTATGGTTTGAATTTATGTTTCTCTGGTTGGAAATGATCTTGAGGTTACTCTAGCCATGTTCAAAGTATTACTTTGTTTCATTTATCAAGGTTCTTGTGTGTCATGGAATCCTAAGGTTTTATGTACCATATATGTAGTGAATATCAATTTCCCTTTTGTTTCTTTGAAAATGGGAAGATTGATTAGATAGCCTATGTGTTATATATTTGATTTTCTTCTTAAATTAAGGCTCACATTCATATCATGTTGATGAATGGATGTTAGTATTCCTTCTTTGCCTTTTGGTTAAAGGCATAGCAAAAAATTATTTATTTTGAATCAAAAAGAGGGAGTTCTACCTCTATTTCAAAATTTTGAGAACACTTGTCAAGATAATTACAATTGACTTTATGGTTGGCTTCAAAGTTTGTGTTTCTTTTTTTGGGTATTCAGGAGTCATTTGTAAATTTTTTTTGGGAGGAAAAACCTATTTACTAATAGTTTTTGGTGACTATACTAGGGAAAGAAACCAAAGTTCTGGTGTTTTCCTTTCCTTGGGTATCTAAAGGTTACTTCCCCGAGGACGAAGGTTGGGGACTTTAATTTATTTTTGGTGAAAGAATTTTGGTGCTATGGCTTTGATTGTAGCCTAGCCATGGGAGGCTCATATTGGGCCATTTTGTTTATCTCAATACTTAACATTACCTAAAAGTTCAATAGAATATCTCTCAAAGTTTTTTGGCGATGCAAATCAAGACCCTAATGATCACATTAAAGAAACTATAGTCACTTGTGGTATTCTTGGTGTGTAGGAAGAGAGAATATTTGTAAGATTATTTGCAAGGGGTCTCCTTGAGAGTTTTGTTGATTGGTTTCATCATTTACATAATGGTTGTACATCATTTGCTAGAGTGATCTCGAGGTAAAATTACTTCAAAGATTTAATGCTGCAATTGATGTTGCCAAGTTATTATTAAATTTCTTTCAAATTCAAAAGAAGGAGATTGAACCTATGAGGGATTTTTTAGATAGGTTCAATAGTGTACTAGTAAAATTCCCCAAAATAGCCAACCAAATGAAAGTTATCAATTGTGTGTTTTCAATGCTACTTTACAAACTAAAATCAAGTTTTTATTAAAGCGTCAAAAAGTACAAATATAGAAAGATGCACAAAGGGAGGCTATCAGTTTAGATGATGACATAATTCTAAGTGCAATGAAGTGTAAAGAAATTGCACAAGAAATAATTAATCCCTATGAATAGAAAAATTATCCAAAGGTAAACCCTAAATAGAAGAGGCTCACTATTACAGAAGTAAAATCATCCCTCCTGCCTCTTTTTTTCAAAGTCTAATAGTTTTCAATGATGAAGATTTCTTAATCCCTCCTATGATTGAAAGATCTCCCTGTAGTGTAGCTAGAGCCTACCATATACTTGTTGATTATGATGATGAGTATGCCTCACAGTCAACTGACTCAATGATTGTCCTTGATAGACCTCCTAGCCTAGAGGGTGAAAGATCAAATGAAAGCTTATTAGGAGATTTTCAAACTTCAAAATTTGGTTCTTTTATATTTGAGACTTATAATGCTATTTCACCAAATGACGTTGTTTAGGAAAGTATGAAGGATCAACATACACAAGAAAAGATTGATGATGAATAGCCTTCTAAAAGTATTGTGCAATATCTATCAGCATGCTTGGATGGTTCTTCCTATGATCATGAAGTTGATTATGAATTATTCTTTTTTGATCTCTTAAAGACTAATGACGCATTACTATAGCCTAAAGCACCAAATTATTTCCAAGAAGTAGAAAAGGAAGACAAAATGTTTGGAGAAAAAGAAATTGGCAAAGTGATGCATGGAAAAGAAAATTCTCTTGAAGAGGACTTAGTGGACAATCAAGAGTAAGAAAAAGATTCACATTTTTTTTAGCCTCTCACAAATCATTTCCCTTCTCTTCCTATGGAAGAATTGGCACAGTAAATTACAATGGAAAAATGAAATGAGCAATCAAAAAATCAAAGGACTCAAGGTATGGAAAAAAAAGTTGACATTTCATCTATCTTTTTGAAAAATAATGTTCATTTCCAAAATGCTGAAGAAATTTTTGAATCTATATTTATTTTCCCTCTTCATTCATTTTCCATACATGAGTTAAAGATCACATTGGCCATGTTGCTCACTTGTGTGCACAACATTCTTCCATTCTGTCAAGAGTTGGTTCAAAAAGTCTCATACTTTTTCTAGCCTATAAATGGTCATGTTTAGCTTTTAGGGTTTTCCCTTCCCCATTGTAAATAACTGCCCTCATTTTGCAATTTTAGCTTGAGTTTGTATCCTATTTTGTTTTATTGTTGTTTCCCTTCAATAAGTTGCATCGTCTTTTAACCCTTCCCTTCCCCTGAGTCAATCCATTTTATGAAAATCATCCAAAAATAAAGGCCCTTATGAATTGATGAGCAACACTACATACCCATCAAGATGTACTATCCAATATAAAATTCAAAGCTCAATTTTACATCTCAACATGTAGTTTTAATGCTCAGATTTAGATGCATAGTTCAAGATTTATATTCAATTCAATTTTATTATGACTGTGCATGAGTGGGTTTTAGAGCTTCTCTAGATATTATCTTCAGAAGTTGGGGTCTTGGGAAGAATTTGTGATGAGCAACCTGCACTATAATTTTGATGGTAATATTTTACACTGGCATTGGCACATGGTCAAGCTGTAGTTAAAATGAATATATTTTGAAGAAAATGATGGACATCTCCAATAGCTCCGTGGTTTTAAAAAAAAGCTATCCCTAAGTTAATAAGTGAAAAGTAAAAGAAAAAATAAAAGCTTCATATTATTTTGGGGATTCTAATTTGTATAAGTTTACTACAACATCACAATAGATTAGAGGGCAATAATTATTGAAATATGGTCTCATATAATGGGGTGAATGGAGGATATTCCTAGAACATAATTTTCTTTTTGGTTTTATAAATTTTGAAGAAAATAGAATTTGAGGTCAAACTCCATAATCTTCTCCAGCATCCTAATGGCCTGTGACTAAGCAAGATCTTTGGAAAAGAGCAAGAACATTCATCATAGCATAATCTATGAATGTATTTGTTTAATTAAGTTATGAAGAGAATTGCAACTATTATCTAATTCAACTAATCATAACCTTCAATCAATTGATTTGAAGTGAAAATTCATTACTTCATGATCTAGAAGTGAAACAAGGTATCATTTTCTCATTGCTAGTATTAATGAGATCATGTAACACAGATTGAATATTCAGTGGCTGCTAAAAATCTCTTGCCTTCTAGATCAATCAACAATAATTCTCTTATACCTATTAAGGAGATGGTTTTTTTAACTAAAAAACTCAGATATCACACACATACAAAGAAAGTTAATGATGAACTACCATAGGACTGTGAATACACAATGCTATCAAAATTTTCAAAATTGCGAAGTTAGTTATGATTTCTTGTGCACATGGAGGAACTAATCTCAAATAATCAAGACCAATGAGAATATGAAGTTGGTCACACCTGATGCCATAAGTACTCCAGTCATAGTCACTCCTCATGTTATTGAATTGAATTGTTGTTGGCTTAACATTCTCTAGATTGGTGTCATGTAAGATGCTAGAAGGACTTTCACATTAGCTGTCTAAGAGACCACAAATCTGTTGATTCAAAGGAATAACTAACAGGACAATAATTTTATACCTATGATGGCTCAACATGAACCCAAGACTATACCCAAAGAACTGGTGAAGAAGTAGATCAATAATGATGAAGAACAAGTGGGAACTAATATAAGTTGGTAACCTCTTTATGGAAAGATAGGTGGCAACAACAAAACTACATTACTTTCAAAACCTTTATTATATTTATTGAAGATTTTGATCCTATAATTTATTGGGTGATACTAGAAACCTAATTCCTTCAATGGCCTATAGTCGCAGTATAATGGATCAAGAATTTGGAGGTTTGTTTTGGTGCCAGTCTTGAACACTAATGCTAACTTGGGAGTTGATTTAGAGCATGCTTCCATGAAGTATAGATTGAGTGGCTTGAATATGTTCTTAGTGTTGAATAGATGACAATTTATACCCTTACAAAGCAGAATTGAATCATAAGCAGTGTCAAATGGAAATAGTGGTATCTAGTATGTAGCTATATGCCATGAAGCATAGCCATCCATGGAAGACTCAGCCTACATAATTGACTACCTCAAGGAGGTATATATACCTAGATTTTGATGGTAAGTACATGTCTCCATAATAATAACATCATGGGTTAGTAGATATTGATTTACTCTACTCCACTATCTACAATCTATGTGAGGCATCATGATAAAAATGTGGTCTAAATTTGGTAAATATGAATGTGAGATGAGGAAATGTGATAGTGGGAAGTAGAGGCCCAAATCGAAGTGGTGAGATCAAATATGGAAGTGTCAAAAGCCGAAAGTAGAGAGAAAGTCTATACAACATGCTTCTAGTTTAAAGTAACAATGACTGATGTGGAAGATGCTCTAGGTGCACACTTCTCTAATGTTGGCCATGACACATCATAATCTTTACAAGACACAAATGAAATATTATTGTTGCAATTTTAGGTTCATCCTTACAAAGGAGGGGAAAGTGAATTATTATTCAAGATGGCCATTGATGTTATGAATTCAATTAATTAAGAAGCTTGAGGTGCTTGGAACCTGTGAAACCTTGATGGGAGGCAACTAGGAAGTGAGAGATTTCATGTTTTTTGTGGGTGTAGATCCAACTTGACTACAACTATAATTTCATGTGGTGACGCTTAGGTGTATTGAAGAATATCTCTCTCTCAAGATGTAAGCCTACAATGAAGCATGTTGGTTATAGTGTAAGAAGTCAATTAATGCAACATCCATTGAATAATAGAAGCCAAAGATATTGGTTAGGATTTTATTGTAATATTCATTGAAATGGTATGAGTTTAAATTCACATTGATAGTGACTCTATGGCCAATGGACAGATAGTAGAAAGTAGTAGCAAGAGATTCTGGAAGTTCTTTGCATCCTAACATAGAATGTAGACCTCAGAGAGAGCCACTATTACCTAGGGTTTTAAAACCCTAAGTATTACCCCTCCCAAATGATTAAAAATAAATAAATAAAAAACCATCAAAGCAAAAACTTCATGAATTATTTTGAATTATATTTAATTGTTTAAATAATTAAATATTAATACTTGCAAAATAATTAAATATCACATTTAGTATAATTAATTCTTTAATTTCAAAAGAATTAAGTATTAATATTGAAATGTGATATTGAAGGGAAAAAAATGGTAAGTTGGTGAGGGTAAAGTAAATTGAAAGGAGAATTTGAGAAAATTAATTCTTTTTGAAAGAATTAATTACTATTTTAATATGAGATATTTGGAAAACTTATACGGACAAAAAATTTGGAGATAAAAGCAAAGAGATCAAATTTAAATTAGTTCAGCAAGAAGAAGTTGGGGTAGTCAAACTTCTTTGGAAAATTATATAATGGGATAAAATCAATTCTAAGGGGTTCTTCACTGGTTTTGGGGATGTCTATACATTTTTCAAGAAAGGGGAATGCATCTTCAATTTGAGGATTTTTAATAGATAAGGGAAGGATGAAAAAGATATTTTATTTTGTAAACTTGTTTATGATGCAAGGATAAAATGATCATATGGTTTTTTGTTTACATATTTGGAATAAAGAGAAATTTACTTTTAGATCCTATGGTTTGAATTTACATTTCTCTAGTCAGAAATGATCTTGAGGTTACTCTAGCCATGTTAAAAATATTATCTTGTTTCATTTATCAAAGTTCTTGTGTATCATGGAATCCTAAGGTTTTATGCAACATATATTTAGTGAATATCAAATTTCCCATTTGTTTCTCTATAAATGGGAAGATTGAATTAGATAGCCTGTGTGTTATATATTTGATTTCCTTCTTAAATTAATATTTGCATTCATATCATGTTGATGAATGGATGTTAGTGTTCCTTCTTTTCCTTTGGGTTAAAGGCATATCAAAAAATTATTTATTTTGAATCAAAAAGAGGGAGTTGTACCTCTATTTCAAAATTCAAAGAACACTTGTCAAGATAATTAAAAGTGACTCTATTGTTGGTTTCAAAGTTTGTCTTTCTTTTTTTGGGTATTCAGGAGTCATTTGTGAAAGTTTTTTTGAGAGCACAAACCTATTTACTAACAATATGGATTGTTGATTTCATGGAGCATGAAGTCTCAAGAATGACTATGTGTGTGTGTGTGTGTGTGTGTGTGTGTGTGTGTGTGTGTGTGTGTGTGTGTGTGTGTGTGTGTGTGTGTGTGTGTATGTGTGTGTGTGTGTGTGTGTGTGCAATCTTCCAAAAGCAACAAGCTAAATTATCTTTTATTATTTTCTTAAATTCTCCATGAGAAAGAATTTATTCTTTGCAATGTGATTGTCATTTCCTTTTCTAATCTTCCCTTGCATCATTAGTATTTTGAATAATCATATTCCAAGGCATTTGTTTCCATGAAAACATATGGAATTTCAAATCCATAAAAAATAATGGGTGAAAGTATTAAAAACTATACTTTTAACTTGAAAATGAAACTTCAATATATTAGAATTGTTAGTGATTATTTGTTTGCTTATGATAACTTTACATAAATTCCTCACAAATATTAGTATACTCTTACAAAATTAAAGACACAAATCTTGATTAAAATAGAAATACTCAACATAATGTGCAAATTGGTAAGTCGCTACTTTCACTGGTATCAATATTGATGTTTCTCATTCTTCCAAAATCTAAAATGCTAGAAAAAAATAGAGAAAAATAAAACACAAAGAAGATATACTTTTACACATTAAAATTGAATTCATCTTTTATTCATTTCCTTCAATACATATTTCCTCCACTATGAGGTCTTTATACAAAGGCTATTATGATAGACTTTCTATTGTGTAACTTAGTAAACTCAATAAATTGAGATCACTATATATAAATTATATCTCCTAAAAATAGCTACCTTTATTCATTTACATCTCATCCATCCAACATGCATCTCATAATTATGCAAAATACAATTTGATCTTATAAATTATATATAGCATAAAAATAATGCCTAAGCATTAATAACTATTAACTCTCCAAACAGTTGTACTAAAACTATGCATGAATTATATGTGAAACTTCCTATGCATGGGGATAAATTTAGTTTAAATGCAACATTTAGCTAGCATATTAAATTGATGGTAGAAGTAGGAGTGAAGCAGTGGTTCCACATGTACAAACTGATAGTCTAACTGCTAAATGACAAGAAAAACTAATGCATGCAAACCAATGATGATCTCAAGTAAAGGTGGTGGAACTTTGACTCTACATCATTTCCTACATACTCCCATTTCATGTTGAGACTGATAGTTTGATCTCTAGGAACTCAAACTTGACTCATGCAACTTCTCATCACTAGAATCTTATAGACTCACATGGTACTTCTAATAGAAGTCAACTATCGGTTTACCAATTTCTCTCTTTCATGAGAGATCATAAGGCTCAATATTCTCCTCCTTTTTCTATTATAGATAAGACTCTTGACACTTCCATGTGCTAATCAAAATAAGAAGTCATCAACTACTTCACTCAAACATCTGAAACTTGATCTATCACTATCACTTTTGACTTGCAAAATTGGATGTTTTTATAACCTTCTCAACATCATTGTCACTTTCTTCCAACATGATCCATTCATCCATCCATAATAAATATGCATACAATTTTTCATAGATTATCCATCATAATCTTGATTCCAACAAGTCTTTTCACTGCAACTCTTCAACCCATAAAATCTTAGAATGGTGAAGATCTGAACATTTACTTGATATATGTCCTTCCCTATGAGAATGGGAAAAATGCAGTCTTTCATTTTATTTCTCTAAACTTTTCATACAAGCAACATCAAATCTCTCTTACTTACCAAATCCAAGACCTTCCAATTTTTGCCTCCAAATGGGCTGAATGGGCTCCTTCATGCCTTTCTAATGTTTTCCTAATCCACTTCCTTTGGATCTAATTTTCTACATCATCTTCAAATTGACACTAATTTTAAAATATCTATTGTTATTGTCATAACAAATTCTATCTATACATGCAAATGTGTGCTCACCTTCATCTTCAACTTTCTTACATAGAGAACATCTCTTTATATCAGCTCTATTAAATGGACACAAATCAAACATATCACATGCAACATCAAAAACTGATTTCTTTGATTTCAATATATCATTATCTCTTTTTAAAATCTCTACCTTCTTCCTCAAATGTGCATTCTCTTTCTTGAATTTATCAAACAATTTTAAATTGTTCTTCAATTCAATATTTTCCTTGTTGACTTTTTGTGATTCTTTGTCAAGATTCTAAATTTTAGATAAGTATTCACACCTCTCATTTTCAAACTTATTAAAATTCTCTAACAATTTTGAATTACACGTCATTAACTATATCAATTCATCTTTTAAAGAATCTTTCTCACAAATCAAAATTTCATTCTCTTTTTTAGCCTTTTTACCAGTTTTCCCATTTGAAAAAAAAATTAGTTCCCTACACAAATTAATTACCTCATATTCTTGGATTTCACAAAAGAAATCTCCTTCAATCTCCATAAATCTTAAACCCTCCTTGACAAATACAAACACATACCCTTTTCAGCACAACTCTCTCTCTCTCTTCTCTAATGCCCAACGTACAAACTAAAATACTAGGAAAATAAAAAATAGAGTAAAACATAATACAAAGAAGACATAATTTTACACACTAGAAAAATATATCTTTTGTTCATTTTCTTCAATACATATTGCTTCCACTATGAGATCTTTACACAATGATTGTTATGACACACTTTTGATTGTGCGACTCAATAAACTCAATAAATGGAGATCACTATAGAGACATCATGTCTCCTAAAAATAGCTAACTTTATTCCTTTACATCTCATGCATTTAACATGCATATCACAATTATACAAACTACAATTAGAAATTTTAAATTATGCATATCATAACAAATAAATGCCTAAGCATGAATAACTATTAGCTCTCCCAAGAACTATTCTAAAACTATGCATGACACTATATGTGCAACTTCCTATGCATGGAGATAAATTTAGTTTAAATGCAATACTTAGCTGACATATTAACTTGATGAGAGAACTAGGAGTGGATAATTAGTTCCACATTGACTTCTTTGCATCAACAAACTAATAGTCTAAGTGTTGAATGACAAGAAAAACTGGTGCATGTAGACCAATGATGATCTCTAGTAAAGGTGGTGGAATGATGACTCAATCAGTAAAAAAATTCAATACACTAAAAACATTATTTTTTCATAGATATAAAAGAGAAACCCCTTCTTATATACTTTTCTTTATTTGGTAGAAAAGCATATTGTGTATTAATAAACATTAGAAAATATTCTTTAAGGTGGAATCTTTAATGACTATTCTCTAAGAGCGAGTGGATAGAAAGGTGATAATAAAAAATTATTTGAGGGAAATTTATAGTTGAAGATTCATGATGGGATGATCTGAAATTAAGATTGTGAAGGTTGTGGTTTGCCTCAGAAGATTTTTCTTGAATAAAAATAGCTTATTATCAGATTCTACAGACTCAATAAAGGTCAATGTAAACTTCTACTTACATATTCATTGTTTCATTGTAATATGGCACTCATTCATTGACTCATTCTTTGATTGAAATACAAATTGCACTTTCTTTACATGAGACTAAAAAAATGCACTTGTTTCAATAGTTATTTTTTAATTCTATTAAATGATTAATATTCACTCATTCTTTTTGACATGAATTAAACTTGTATATATATATATATATAATAAGTCATATACAATCCTAAGAATCAATTCCTCCTCAACTTGAGAGATGTGAGAAGAGTTTCAGTCCATGCTTCTCTTGCCACTATCTATGTCAAGCATGCACCCACAACACACAAATCTGATTCTAACATCAAATTTCTTTAGTGATAATTCTATATATTAGCACTATAAAGTTAAAATTTAATTTTTTGGTTTATATTTTATGATTTATCAGTAAGATTTGAATTTCAAAACTAATAAAAACAATTTATGATAACTTCATAAATGAATGATATTAGTTTTTGATATCAAAAAATCAGATTGCACTCCATGATATATCATCAAAATAACAATACTAGAAGAGAAAAAAATATCATTATAAAATAAAAGATAGGAGAAAAGATCATCATAGACCATGATCTATCATATAAGAATAAAAAGATTCGAAACAAATTATTAAAAATGAATAGATAGTTACCCATCATCAAAATAACAATATGAGATGAAATGATTATTAATGAATTAAAAGGTAATAGTTTAGTATAAGAGCACTAGATGAGATTAGATCATGATTGATCATCTAATATCTGATTTCAAGTAAGAAAGAGAAGATAAAATATGATCCAAAAATTTCATTACAATTGATGGTGTTTAGGAAAAAGAAATTGAACAAGTTCAAATATGTAGGTTGACAATATACCTAGAAGTGAATTGGATTTTCCTTCTGAAAAGTGTGAAGGGAGCATGTACATAGATTATACAAGAAAATATGTTCAATAATTTGAGTACCACAAATCAATTTTTCCAAAAGTTGTAATAAACATTTTATATAGTACTTTTCAAAATATTTAAAGAAATTAATATTCAATTTATAGATGAATTCTAAGTAATTTAGATAACATTTTATAATTAAAATTGAATGAAAATGGAACACTTAAGGAGTTTCATTAGATATATTGTTGTTTTTAATAGTTTTAGAAACACTACAATTTATCTTTATTTTTTCATTAGATAAAATATTTAGTTTTTTAGGAAAATCATTATAAGATTTTTTTTTGATTTATTTTTTAATAAAACTGGAATCGTCATTATATTTTATTAACTGCTCCAATGAGGTTTCAGAAGGAAAGAAGCAGGAAGTAAACCCCCCTTCTTTGCAATTACAAGATTATTTTTTAATAATAATTCTATTAATTTTTCATTACAACATACTTTTTGATATATTAAAATTAAAAAAATATTTTGTGTATTATATTTTTTCTATATATTATTTTATCATTGGCAACTATTTGATTTTAAATATTCGGCTTTTATTTCTCATAGTTCTAATGTGTTGTCAAAAGAATACTTGTGTTTGGATGTGAATATACACTATCGACTAACCTTGCATTCTTCAAAGATGCAAGTACTAATAAAGAACAACATGAACATGAATATTAGGATGACCTATGAGAAGTTGGAGATTTTTAAGAACATTTGTTGTATATATAATTGATTGATCTAAATATAGTTCATATATACTAAATATAAGAACAAGCATAAGATATAGTTTAGAAGTAAAGAGCATTCAATACCAATATTTTCTTGGCAACATTTGGATATAAATGGTTTTTGGGCTCTTTTAAAAACCATTTTACCTTTACAAAAAAGACCTATAGATGAAATATTTTATTAAACATCTATTTCAAACCTTCAACATCCCTCCATTTTCCATAAAATATCTATGTGCATTTCCACAATAAACCAAATCTCAACCTATAAATTCATCATTTATTCCTTATCATTTACCCCTTTCAAATCTATCAGCTACACAAAAGTGAATGTAAACTTTTTCTAGATATTATACCTTTTGGATACATTTATTCAAGAATAAGATAAAAATTGTTTATAGTGCTCATTTCACCATGCTCCTATTTTAAAGCTACATGGAATCCCATGATGGTTCAAACAAGATTCAGAATTTTTAATTAATTAGTTTTGTATCCCATACATAATAGGTTGTCTCTTTTGTAGTTCTTTTAATTTAACAATACAAAATATTTTTTACTAGAACTCAAATGTTTATGGTTGATAACTGATATAAGTTCAATATATGATATAATTAGAATGGTAATCATTATATCATTGTTGTAGAGAAATAAAAAAATGATATGTATTCATCAAAAGAGTATGATGCACTAGGTCATTAACAATATGTGATAGCATGTGGCATATCAAAACTAAAAAATTATTAAGAAATACATGGTACTATCATGAGTAAATGAGCTAAAAATAATTGATGACAAAGCATTTGAAAAAACATCAAAACTACCATTCTTAAGATAATAGTAAATCTAAGGAATGGTAGAAAAAAAAGCATAGTTACATTATCTAAAAATGAGGTGGTAGTAAACTGTAAATGCCAAAATGTTATAGCTTGGAATCTTGCACAAATTATAATATAAATTTAATCATATATTTACTAGTATGACTAGTTGATATATGTATTATATCTACCTACCTCTCCAAATACAAGCCTTTGAATCTATACAATTTGAAGCTTCATCATCTCTTCCATGATATACACCTTTTTGTCTCATGCTTCTCCTTACAACCTCATCATATTCAATACTTATTTAACCCTATAACATATGCTCTTCTCACATCATTGATATTTTCCTCTGTAAAACTCTCTTCTAGGATGTGAATCATATTTCTCTAGTAAATTTCAATTGAACATTAAAAAATATAATGGATTTGGGGGTTGAAGATTAATCTCACAAAATTAATAACTCATATAATATTAAAATAAACTAAAATGATAATGTACAACAATGTGACAATTATTACACCATAATTATAATGAAGAGGGGAAAAAAAGATGCACAGTGAACAAGCCAAAATAGTGTATCGAGCCCACAAGAGCTTCAATATGTGATAGTGTATAACATGTAAATTACTCACTACAAGAAAGAAATATAGAAAAGTACTTATGACATGCTAACTATAATTTCATGAAGTACTTGGAATAATATGAAAAAAAATTAGTTTCAAGCTAATAGTACTATATAAAAATGACCTAGCTAGAAGTGCCTCCAACAAGATAAGGTTTAGGATTCATGTTCTAATTCTTAATAACATATTGTAACCATATCTAAATATAAAATGACACTATTTCTAGTTTCAAAATTGTAAATACTTGAAAGCATGCATAAATTTAAATATAATTTATTAAAATGTGTATTCATATGATCACTCATCACTACCATTATTGCTTTGATCTTCCTATTTGTTAATGAGAAAAGGGTTCTAAAACAATAGAAATTGATGTTCTATATTCCATTCCAACATATGCACCACTTGTCCCATGATTGACCTCAAATCCTCATTATTTTCAATGCACAACCTTGGGAATGATGGGAAGCTTGAAGATCCACTCTAGAGCCAAGTACCATCTCATTTGTCTTGTAGTGGTTAGAACGTGACTAAAATATCTACCCACCAAATTTGCCAACCCAAAATTACCTAACTTAGGGAAAAAAAATTGCTCAGAAGAATTTTCTTAGCCTTAATATCACTGTGAATGATGAAATCCCTACAATATTTATCGAGATCAAGTAAGCATCTTGCATTGCCTAGTGCAACCTAAAATTGGGTCTTCTAATCCATTGTCTTCCCTTTACTTTTAAATAGTATAGAATTTAGAAAGACATTGGTTGTATAATCGTAAACCAATAACCACATGGATACTACATTGACAATGTAAAATAATGTGACCATTACTACACCATATTTACAATGTAAAGGTAATTTAAATGGATGCATATTGAACAAACCAATATATTGTATTGAGCCCATATGAGCTCCAACATGTGATATCATATAATACATAAATTAATAACTATAGGAAAGCTTCATAGAAAATTAAAAATAACATGTTAACTAAAAGTAATATGCCATGAACTATTTGAGATAATATGAAAATAACTAGTTTCAAGCTACTAGTACTACATACAAATAACTTAGAAATAAGTGTCCCCAACATGATGACGAACTAGATACATATTCTAATTCTTAATAACGCATTCTAACCATATCTAAATGTAAAATGAAACTAGTTCAAAATTTTCAAATGGTAAATACTTGAAAGAATTCATAAATTAAAAGAACAAATTACAAACATAATTAATGTGATGACTTGTCTCTACTATTATTGCTTTGATCTATCTGACTATTCATGAGAAAAGGGTTCCAAATCAATAAAAATTACAACTGTATCTTTCCTTCCAACATCTTCCCCACTTGTCCCATAGTTGGCCTTAAATCCTCATTATTTTCAATGCACAATAATCGTACAACACATGCTCTTTTGACCTCCTCTATGTTTACCTTATCTCCAAGCCTCTCTTCCACAACATTAATTGTGTTCACTTGGGAAATTTGAGTTCTAGTCCATAGGGTAAAGTAATACCTACATGAATCTTGCATGTTGGAATCTAGTATTCTTTGACCGGAAATTAGTTCCAAGAGACTCATAGCATAGCTATATATATCAACCTTGGGAGTGATGGAGAGTCTAGAAATCCACTTTTGAGCCAAGCATCCTCTCCTTCCTCTTGTCATAGTTAAATTGTGAGTGAAATCTCTACCCATAAGCTTTGCGAACCCAAAATCAACCAACTTGGGAAAATATTATTTTTGAGAAGAATTTTCTAGGGACATTTAAAATTAATGAATACCTATTAAAGCTGAACTTTTTTTGGTTTAATAGGTTTCAATTTCTTAAAAGAGTATCCAGTAACATTTATGGCATCTTTTTTCCCATGTAACGTACCTTGGGTATATTTGAATCTTCGGTTGTAGGATGCTACAAAGCATACATTTAGAGGGTTGTGAGAATTTTATGGAGAGAGATATCTAAGTATTGTAAGAAGTGAAACAGCCTAATTATATTGATGACACTAATCACTCTCTCTATTGAAAGGTTGCAAAAAATTGTAAAGTTTGGTGGGTATTACCAATCTTACAAGGTTAAATGTGCTTGTTAATTACATAGAATTAAAAAATCATTCTAAAGTTTTTTTGGCTAGTTATGCTTTCTTAGTGCATAGTACATACTATATTGATATGGATCATTCATTGAGTGTATATATTTTTTTCAAATACCTTAGTTTAAAATCATAATGTTAGAAAATCAGATGCTTTCATTCCCCCTATTTAAATGTGTCGCATTAAGTCAAATGATGATCAACCTATTAATTTATTTTTTACTTAATAAGATTATATCTTATTTAGATCTAATGTTTCTTTTTATAGATTGCATCACCTTTTAACAATACACACATACACATGAATATCTTATAACAACAAGCAACACTTATGTATCCTTTAACTGAACATTTGATAAATAATTATATGAAATTTTTATATCACATTTCAATTTTTTTAACACATTTCCTTCATATTTATTCATTTCACCCTTCATTATAGTTCCAAGAGTGATTCCTCCCAATAAACTAGTAAAGAAGAACAAGATATACCTAAGGAAGAACTAATTACAGAAACATAATAGAAATGTGTATTTTTACTTGAAATTTTCTCCCTCGCCTACAATATATTACCCATAGTGTATCTTCCTATGGATATAACCATTGTATTTTGTTAAGGTGCAACTAATAGTTTGTATTTCTTCTTCTATAAACACAATTATTGTTACTCTTTTATCAAAGGCACCATTAGAAATGTCGAAATCAAATTATATAGCCAAAAATCATAATAATACTAAATAATAAAATTTTCAAGGACAATTCCAAGAAAAATTGACAATAATACACTGGCAAGAAGTGACAAAGGCTCACCATGGTAAATTTCTTGATAGAATTTTTTACTATTTTGCATCCCAATAAAGATTTTTTGACAAAATATATTGTTAATTTAATACACAAGCTTAAGACTAATGACCCAAATAATTGTAGGATAGTTTTGAATGATCTTATTGGCATAAGAACCTTTCTTATTCTCTTCTTACAAATTGAAGGAAATAGCTCTTAAAAATAATATCAGTTCCCACATAAACTATTTCTTCATCTAGTCGATTCTTACTAGAAGCAATAATATTACATAGGAAAAAATTACTACATGTGATGATCCACATCCAATCCCATGCCATGATATTTTCTTTCTATAATATTCATTTCCATCTTGGATAGCATCTATAGAAGGAAGGCAGGGAGCAAATTTTGGCCATAAATATTTCTTTGGGACTAGACATCCATCCAAATATGGATTTTCTAAATATAACTTGTGTTCAAATGTGACCATTTGTCCTTCTCATGGGATGCTACCTAAGATGTTGTTGTTGGGCAATTCAATCATGCCAATGAAAAGAAAAAGGTCTAGCGACTCTAGTTGACTCAAATCTCCTATATTAGGTGGGATTATTCTATTGAGATTATTCATTAATAGATTAAGAAACCTCAATCCCTTCATCAACATATTAAGAAACCTCGAGCCCTTCAGCTATCCAATATCAAAAGGCTCATGTCCATTCAAATTATAGTTAGAAAGACCTATGCATGTCAATGTGAAAAGGATAAACAAGTAGTACTACTCTAGGCCTTTCACCATAAACTTCAATTCATAATGAGATGGAACTTCAAATATCCATTTTTCAAAAGGGCCAAGCACAAAACATACATGACATAAAGCCAGTATATCTTTCATGTACAAGACAAGCGTTCAATAGGGAAAATTGTATATGGAAATCTTCACTTGTTACACTCATTTCATGAAGAGATGCAATGTTGTCTAAAATAAAATCTGATCTATTGTTAGATGAAAGGTCTAAGATCTGGAGGTGCTCCAATTGGAAATTTCCAAAGGATTTTCGACACTAAAATTATTATCTTTCATTATCAAGACTTCAAGCAATGATAGATTTCCAACTAACCATGGAATATTACTAATAAATTTGTTGTGCCCCAAATCTATTAGTTTTAAGGACTTACAATTGGTCAATAAGGATGGAAAAGCTCCACTCAACTTATTATTTCTTACACTTAGGGAGAAAGTACATAATCAATGTGGTATGCCTCCCACCAAATTATTATATCCTAGATTTAGCATTTTGAATTACCTTATAGTTGGCAAAGTATGGAGGAATATTTCCATTCAAAATGTCATTTACTAGATCTAACTTTACAAGGTGAATTAAATTGTAAAGGTTGACAAGAATGTTTCCAATTAGATCGTTTTCATTAGAAATGAAGAGTTATAGATACTACAATTATCCAGTCAATGCATTCCAAGACACATATAACTCTGTTACTATAGGAACTACTCTTTTGGGGATATTATGGCTTCCATGCAAATGATATCTTAGAATTTTAAACTAAACAATTCAGCATTGGTCTTCCATAGCTAGGACGGGATTTTGCCAATAATATTATTTTCTACCAATACCATTCTCTTTAATGGGTATTGAGTTACTAACCACTACTAAATTTGACTACTAGACCTACAATATGATCTTACAATTAAGCCTTCTTACTAGAACTATGGAATCCAAGATGTACTAATATTGAGTATACAATAAAATAGAAACATGCATTTTGAATCAAAAAGGTTTTGAAATAGCATATCTAAAATGGTAATGTTGGAGAGCCATAGAATCTTTATAGACTAAGGTATTGCTAGATAGAAGAGGTAATTTCCTCATGGAATAAAAATTGACATGCATATAGTTGTCTAAGTAAAGAGAGTCTAGAGAGATGAATCCTCTCATAAAATAAACTCATGCCGCAAAAGATGAGAAAGAGCGATTTTGTATACATGATTGCAATACTCCTATAACATGCCACCATGTGACCCAAAGGAAGTTAACCTAAAGTTTCACTAAGTTTGTCAAAAAAAAAAATTTACATAAAGATACAACAATAGTTATAAATCAGCACAAGCAATTAACATACACTCATACATCAACAACACATATAAATAGGTTACAACTCTTAAGAAACCCATGACATTGAATCACATTTAATTTTTATTAACACTAGATCCAATATATAATAAATCCACATCAAATAATAATATACATGTATGAATCCATTTAAATAATATATAATCATCTGGAATGCCACTTGGTAATAATCATAATACACCATCATCCCCTATACAAGTCATAGGGTATCAAGGTTTAAGTAATATACATCATGAAATAGATTAGTATCATCCCATAAAATCTAAGAAATAAAATACAATACACTTAGAATATAACCATCTATCATAAAATACAATATCATATAGAAACAAACAACTACACAAGCACGTCCAATAATAGCATCCAACAGTCAGATCTCAATGGTATAAGAAATAAAACTACCACCCAACTTCATGAAACCCAAAAAGGTCCACTCCCACTGCACTAGGGAGATCAACTCAAGTCCCAAACATGATAACAAACTCAAAAGTCAAAACCAACAACTAGGTTCAAGGAATCACCTGAAAGCAAACTATCTCAAAAGGTTCCAAGACACAAGTATCAACTAAACCTAGAGGTAACACAGGCATGCAGGGAATCTACCATGTAAGTGGGCAAGTGTCATTGCATGACCCAACTATAAGGTTACCCTAGTAGCCTCTCTAGACTCCAGCCCACTAGTGTCAATATGTGGCAATCATTATCCTTTTGTACAGACAAGGCATCCTAACGAGTCAACTCTAAGGTTAATTGGCTAGTCTTATAATCCTCCAAACCCCTAGTGACTTTCTAAAGTATCAATATCTTGTTAATTCATTTTAAACCCATTTAATGAAATGTTATCACTTATTAAAACAACCTACAATAGGTTACCTAGATAACCTCTTTAGGGCTCTGGCCTCCATTGCAAGCCACTTCCCAACATGACATATAGATAGCATACCCTAAGCTCAATAAAATCAAAAGACCACATATAGTACATCAGTTCTTATACAAGCAACTGACATGCAATAAAATCACTCATCAAAAAACAAACATCACTAAAATGATCATCCTAACAAGATTGATCCAAGAAAGTACACATAAATCAATCCACATCATAACATGACATCTCCAAGAATAAATCATACAAACACCTCAGTCCTATACAAGCAAGTGCAAAGCAATCCAAATAAAACTGATCAAAGACTCCAAGGTTATGTTAGATAGGTCTCACCATTCACTTTAGTTTCACACAAAAACACTAGAAAGATGTAATAATCGATAGATTAGAAAACCTCATAGATTATACAAGACACATTACCATGGTTGAGTATAAAAGATTGCGATTAAAAAATCATCATGACATCACAAAACAAAACTCTTGAGCCTCTGGTAAACATCCTAATTTGGTCAAAGTACTAAGTTGACCTAACACTCAACAGTAAAATCACACGTCATAAAAAGAATACATACAAAAGTAACATTCACAAAATATTAGGTTTTGAAAACACAATATTTTAATTTTCATTAAAGGTTTTCAAGTTTTTATTTTCGTTTTCAAGCACAGGATTTGATGTTCAAAACTAGGGCTTCAATTTTCTTTTCCAAGTATTATTGTTTATAGAGTTTTCAATTCCAAACAGTGTTCACATTTTCATTTTCTCAAAATATTATAATTACTAAGGTTTTTGAATCATGAAATTTGTCTAGTGGTTGATTGCTAATGTTTCTTAGTCCACATGAGCCTCAACACTCAACAAATCATAAAAAGTAGTTTAAATATTATTTCATAGTTCAATTCATTTAAAAAACATAAGAGTTCAATGAACATACACATCATAGTTTTCATCTTTATAAAGCATGTTAATTACTAAAGTTTTTTAATAAGAAAATTTCCCTAGCAATATAAATCATTTCCATATAAAATTGATTCATCAAGAACAACCCAAGTTTACTAAAGATAACTTTTAGTTCTCCCACTTAATTTCTTTGATTTTCAATTTACTTTAGAATTATATTTAAATAATAAAGTAATAAATCAATTTTTTAAATAATTAAATTTTAAATTTTAACAATACTTATTAAAATAAAAAATAATAATAATTATCAATTATTACCATAATAATTTGAAATTAATTGAACTTTGGAAAATCTTTCCTAGAAAGGAAACCTTCTAAAAATAGAGACTTTCTCAAAATGGAAGCCTACTAAAAATAGAAACTTTTTCAAAATAAAAACCTACTAAAACTAGAGATTTTTTTGAAATAGGAACCTGCTAAAAATAGAAACTTTCTTGAAATAGAAACACTCTAAAAATAGAAACATTCCCAAAATAGAAACCTACTAAAAATAGAGACTTTCTTGAAATGAAAACTTACTCAAAAAGAAAATTTCAAAAAATGGAAACTTTGTAGAAATGAAAACATTCAAAAAATAGAAACTTAATAAAAATGGAAATATTCCAAAAATGTAAACTTAGTAAAAACAAAAACTTACTAAAAATGAAAATCAATTTCCTTTCACACAAGGGTTTCAAAACTTAAATTCACTCATAGATACTTTCAAGAAATGAAAAGCGATAATTTCAATACAAGTGTTTTCAAATTCTCAAAGCATAAAAAGATATTTCTCAATCAAAGAACAATCAACTTGCATACTAGGGTTTCAACCTAATAGCTTTCTAAAACTAGAACATGGAATATACACAAAGAAGAAAAGTTCAAAGAATGGAAATCTATTATACAATTAAACCATGAGATCCTACCTAGATTTGATGCTAAAACAACAGACACAGAGAACATGTAACGGTTCCCTTTTTTTGAAAATCTTCCTCTCTGAAATTGCTCCTCCAAAACTTGCATCATTGCAAAATGAGCTCTAGATCTCTAATAAAGAGTTCTCCCTAAATTTGGGGCTCTGAATATGCCATCACATGATCTTTGATAAAGAGTTCTCCCTTAATTTAAGGCTCTGATTGTGCAATCACAAGAGGGAACTCGCTGATCAATTTCTTTTAATATTTTATTATCTTTTTCTCATTTTCATGCACACATTTAGCAATTTAAAATATCTTTATTAAATTAATTTTCTTTCTCACTTTATTTAATTTATTATATTTTAATTTCATGCATAAGCTTTATGTAATTTAATTAAAATAAACTTTATTAAATTATGTTTTCTCTCTCTTATTAAATCATGAAACACTTGAGTAATATATTTATTAATTCAACTAATAATATTATTTAGAGTTTATTATTAAAATTAAACTCTTTAATAATTAGAATTAAATTAAATAAATATAAATACACTTTGATATAATCTTTTAAATTTAATTATTTTATTTAATTAATTTCTCAATTAATTATTATAATTAAATATTGACTTTTCTTTTTTAAATTTCCATTAAATTAAATAATTAAATTATCTTTTAATTTGATCTAATTATAGCAGAAAATCATCACACACCCACAAAACTAAATACGAATACACATTATACTAAACATAAAACTAAATCAAACACTAGGGTCAAAATCATGAATTCATGTCACTTGACACATTCAGACAAGTAAACTAACTCAGATACATGTCATACTTTCTAGGACAATTATCTTAGGGTTTATTATTCAGACTCAAGAGTTATCTCCCTACTTATACCATTGAAATACTATGATCTGGTATGCTCATCTTGGCAATTCAAGGAAGTCAATACCTAGTACCTACAATTTGCATAAAATCTATGCATGTACAAACACAATATTCCAAACTAAATAGGCAATGACAGGAAGTGTTTTATCATATAGATTAGACTAGCAGGTGACTAGACTCCCTTCATGAAGCACATCAAGAATGCCAATCATAAAGACAAACATACATGTACTCCATACACATGCAAGTATGGGTAAGTATCTATAGAAACTACATATAAATTGTTACTCTAACTAATCATGAAATAACTGAAATCACTAACTAAACATACATATATCATCATTGAAATAATCATGAACCTATGAAATAACTGAATAACTCAAGTAGCTCATCACATAAATTAATTGGGTATAAAATAACATTTAATCAAATCTAGTAACCAAGTACCAATAATCATAAAACACAATCAGAAAAGTCAAGTAGGGGTAGGCATTACAACTCCAATTAGTTGGTTATAAGTTATATCTAAAAGGATAAAATTGGCCAAGTGGTGAATCGCAGGGGTGACTATCCCTCTTAACCTATCGATTCTAAGTTGTAGATATTGAAGATGAGAGAGCTTTCCCAAATAGGAAGGAACAATACTAGTTAGGCCAATGCTCTTCAAGTTGAGGTATTTGAGGAAAGGAAAGTCACACAAACTATTAGATATGTCTCCACTCTCCATACCCTATTCTACATGGTTAGTGTAAGCAGTGAAATTTACTCGCTCTACATGGTAACTTCAATTATTTCATAATACACCACCCCACTTGGAGGAACAATCACTTCCATCAACCAATGAATTTAGAATTCCATAACAGACATTCAAGGCTACTTTGAAAAATAGAAGAAAGAAGAGCTTGGGACTTCTCAAGATGACAATTGAATTGACCAGCACATGGATTTGTAAACAGGATAATAAAAAGTGCACTTGTCAATATAAATTCAATCTAATGAGTAGCCATTGATTGAGAGAATATACATATAACAAAGATTGGGGTTTCATAGACATATTTATATGACAACCTCCCTGTGAATTCACTAAAAAATTGGTATAGATAAATAATTTAAATGGTTAAATGTGAAAAAATGTATGTTATAGTCAATGCACTCACTGTTGTGGGTAGTGACAACCATATAAGTTACAAAGTACAAGTAGTTGGGTGCATTGATTAAAATAATAATTGTAATGTTGACATTATTACTTGATAATAGACTAGTAAAGACTTTTTAATATTTAATTTTAAGAAATTAAAAACAACTTCTTGACTATGGAAAAATCATAAATTATATCTTTAAAAACCATCTATAATCTTCGTCCTCTAGTCTTTGACCATGCTAAGGTGTCATGGTCTTCCTCTCAACAATTGGTTTCTCTCGCCAACCTCACCACATGTGAGGGTTGTTCTAGTAAAATAAATTATAAATTGTGAGCATAAAATTATGTTATAGTCAATGAACCTAATGTTTAGTGGCAACAACAATGATGTAAAGTCATAAATATAAGTAGTTAGGTGCATTGATTAAAACATCAACTATAAAGGTCACATTATTGATTGATAATAGACCATGAAAGACTTTTTATTCTTAAATTTATGCATGTTCATTGGATATGGACTAGAAATACTTTCTTTTGAAGAATAAAATGAGTTTAGTTTAGTGAAGTTAACATTTATTATTATTTCATTGTTATTTAATAGGTCTAGTCATATCATTATGCATTGAATAATAGTGACATTGGGGACTATAGGAGGATGTAGAATAATATTGACAATAATAGCTTATATATATAAACAATACATACCCTAATATAAGCAATTACATTGACTTGTTTCATCTATTATTTCAGTTTAATATATTTTGTTCATTGAATTTGAAAGTAGAATATGAACTTCCTTTTTGTATAATTCCTACTTCATTTATTTAAATTAAAGAAACTCCTACTTAAAGTCTAAATAGATTTCAATTGATTCCATCAATTTATTTTTTCTTGTGTCCATTCTCATGAGTAGATATACAAAATATTTTTCTTACTGTTTTTTCCCTCTTCGTATCTTCATAAAACCATGATATAGAAAGATCTATTCTCACATGAGATACTTGATTACATTGAGGTGGTGGTGAAATAAATATATAACACATGGATCTTCTCAATTGAGTATCACTATTGTACTATAGGTGAGACAACTTTTATGAAAATTTTATTTTGATTGTTTATGAGTCAAATATAATTTAATCAAATGATACTTCACTATTTTTGATAAGATCAATTTGTCAAAAGGATAAACACTTTTGTGCATACTATAGATTGATAATGTGCAAATATTCCAAGGAGAGTGTTCTTTAATTCTCAATATAAACATTCACAATAATAACAAAATCATGTTTGAAACTTGATGACAATATCAATATCGCCACACTTAGACTATCAAACTATACACATGTTTATAATTAACAAAAATAATAATAATATTTTTTATAATATTCATTATACATAAGCATTCAAGAAATCATTTAAATTTGAATTAATGAATCTTTTGGTCTTTATATATGATAAAATATTTTAAAAAGTTTACAAACAAACAGTTATAAATATTAAATTTATATTTATTGGTTTTTGAAGTTCGATATATATCATATAACAAGACCAGTACGTAAACAATGAATAGACAACATAAAAGCATTCGTGTAGTAATGAACGGGATTTGCGCCATAATACCGTAATACAAGACATTGAAAACACAGAACAGAATAAGGCTCGAACGTTCAGGGCATATTTTTGCTTAACCTACTTGGCAAACTAAGACCTCATAATCTTTTGTTGCAAATGCAAGGAAACAGAAACTTCAAAATCTTATCAACCGTCTCGAAGTATTTCCTTCTCCATCCCTTTCTCACTGCAAGCAATAACATTACACAGGAAAAACTTGCTACATGTGACAGTAACAGTCCAACCTCATACCATATTATTTGATTTCTGTCATCTTCATTTCTGTCTTCCAAACCATTTGGAGGAGGATGGGGAGCAAACTCTTGCCAAGCGCATTTCTTTGGAAGAGGGCATCCTTCCAAATATAGATTTCCAGAATAGAATGTTTTATCAAAGGTGCTCATCTGCCCTCCTTGAGGTATGCTACCAGATAAGTTGTTGTTGGACAAATTTAAGTACGCCAATAAAGTCAACAATTGCATTTTAGCGGGAATCCTCCAGAAATCCTGTTTGTCGAGAGATCCATTGACTTTAGTTTTCTCATTTCCCCAAAACTGGATGGAATAATTCCATCCAGTTTATTCATTGATATTTAGATACTTCAACACCTTCAACTTTCCAAAATCCAATAGAATTTCTCTACTTAATTGATTATTGCAGAGATCTATGCCTGTAAAGGTTGAAAAAATATACATGTAATGCCGTTCTGAGCCTTTCATAGTCATGTCTGATGATTGATGCTGAGATCTTCACTTCAAATTCCAGCTCCACTGCTCCATTTCCACCATTCTATAAATAATTTTTAGAATACTTCAGTTTAGGAGTAGTTTAAACAAGAAGCATGCTGTACATATGGCATGCATTAGATGATATTTTTGGATGCATTTTTGTCTAATCTTAGTTACTTCTTCTCCCATCCTTAATCATAGGCATGGAATAATGCTAAAACTACTATCAGAACTCCTGATCTATATTTTGATCTATGTGTTAGGGATTAGTTTTAACAATTTTTATTTGGATAAATGTATTGGCTGAATAGCAATTTGTAGTTGGAATAATATATCGGTTTTTTTCTCTGCAGTAAAACAGAGCCTTCCTTGTTTTGAATATTATCATTTTTTTTATTGTGTTGCTGCTGTTGTGTGAATCCTACATTTGGTATCAGAGCTGAAGGTGTTTGGAAGACAGCAACATGGCTCACAATTTGCGAATCCCAGAGTTTGATGGAGTTGATTACCAATATTGGTCAATCAAGATGAAGACTTTTTTGATTGGGAAAGATTTTTGGGAGATCGTTGAATCTGGATATGAAGAGCCTGCAGATTATAATACTCTCCAACCTAATGATAGGACATTGAAGAAAGAAGCTGAGAAGAAGAATGCAATGGCATTGTTTCACATTCAGATGGCTCTTGATAAGAGTTTGTTTTCTCGAATTGCTGATGCACAGACAACAAAAGAGGCCTGGAAGACTCTAAAAGATGCTTACCATGGCAATGATCAGATCAAGGTTGTGAAGCTACAAACCTTGAAAAGAGAATATGAGAACTTGAAGATGAAGGAGACAGAGAGTGTGGGAGATTTCTGTGTGAGAGTGAAAGATGTGACTCATAAAATGGCCACTTTGGGTGAATCTATTGCTCAAGAGCAAATAATACAAAAGGTATTGAGATCTCTAACCCCAAGATGGAATATTGTAGTAATTGCCATAGAAGAAAGCAAAAATTTAGCTACCATGGAGTATGATGAATTGGTTGGATCTCTTATATCACATGAGGATAGAATAAGGGACACATCTATCAGTGTTAATGAGAAGGCTTTTGCTTCCCAATTGCAAATTTCTAAGAACGATGGTGCTAGCAGCAGTAGTAACAACAACAAAGGCTCGGGAAGGGGCCAAAATCAAAAATTTTCAAGAGGACCTAGAGGAAGAGGAGGTGCTCAAGGAGGCAGAGGTAGAGGCAGATTTGATAAAAGGAACATCCAATGCTATCATTGCAATAAGTATGGACATTTTGAGAGAGAGTGTAGACTGAAATCAGGTAACAATAGTGCAAATTATGCCCAACAAGATGAGGATCCTTCCTCGGGTAATTTATTTTTGTGTTATGGGAAAGGTGAAAGTACTGTGAATGATGTTTGGTATTTGGATTCTGGATGCTCTAACCATATGTCTGGCAACAGAGAAATATTTTCAAAGCTTGATGATAGTTACAGATCCAATATTACCCTTGCTAATAACAATACTGTGGATGTTGCGGCCAAAGGAGCCATGGATGTTCAGACAAGGGAAGGTATGAAAAGTGTTCAAGATATATATTATACTCCCAAGTTAAAGCATAATTTATTTAGTGTTGGGTAGCTATGTGAGAAGAATTATAGAGTGGTATTTGAGAACATGCACTGTACTATCTATGATAAGAATCAAAAAACTAAAGTGATTACAGTTGTTCCTATGACAAAGAATAGGATGTTTCCTTTGAAGTTTGGTCAAAATGATAATCAGCTTGTCAATATGGCTTATGAGGATAAAAGTTGGTTGTGGCATCTCAGGTATGGCCATTTAAATTTCAATAGTTTGAAGAATCTAACATCAAATGCATTAGTTCTTGGATTGCCTAAGGTTGAAGAGCATAAACAGATTTGTGAAGGGTGTGCAAAAGGGAAACATTCAAGGGAATCATTTCCAAAAGGCAATGCATGGTGGGCCCAATACCCACTTCAACTTATTCATTCAGATATTTGTGGTCCAATGCAAACACAAAGTTTGGATAAGTCGTCATATTTCATTACTTTTATTGATGATTACTCACGCATGTGTTGGGTATATTTTTTGAAGACTAAAGATGAAGCCTTTGATACATTCAAGAAGTTTAAAGCTCATGTAGAGAATGAGAAAGGGAACACAATAAGATGTTTGAGAATAGATCGAGGAGGAGAATTTTGCTCAATTTATTTTTAGAATTTTTGTGAGATGAATGGCATCAAAAGACAACTCACAACTGCATACACACCCCAACAGAATGGAGTGGCTAAAAGGAAGAATTGTATAGTGGTAGAAATGGCAAGGAGCATGTTACAAACCAAAGGTTTGAACAATTGTTATTGGGCTAAATCAGTAGCTACAGCCGTATATATTCTCAACAAGAGTCCTACAAGTGCCCTCCACAAGATGACTCCATATGAAGTATGGTATGAGAAAAAGCCTAATGAAAATCATTTTAAAGTTTTTGGTTGTTTGGCTTATGTTCACATCCCTAATCAGAATAGGCAAAAGCTAGATGCTAAAAGTGAATCATGTATTTTTGTGGGCTATAGTGAGGAAAGCAAAGCTTATAGATTATTCAATCCTATTACTAATAAGATTGTTGTTTCAAGAGATGTGATTTTTGATGAAGGGGGAGTTTATGGTCATCAAAAACAACATGTTGGAAAGCCAAAATCAGTCTTGGATGATGATGATATTGCTGATAATGATAATGAGCAGCCAGCTAATGGTTCTACTTCAAGATCACCAAGCCCACCAAAAAACCCCTCACCAATACCAAGAGCAAGTCCATCCTCTAGTCCTCCAAGGAAGGTAAGAAGATTGAGTGATATTTATGAGAGGTGTCAAAATCAAGCACATGAAGAAGATCCAATAGGTGAGACAGTAAATTTTGCATTACTTGCTAAGGCTGATTTTGAGCCATCATGTTTCGAAGATGCATGTGCTAATGAGGTTTGGATGCAAGAAATTAATGAAGAGATGGATTCCATTGATAGGAATGAAACATGGGAGCTTGTAGATCTTCCACATAAGAAGAAGAAGATTGGCACAAAATGGGTCTATAAGACCAAGTATAATAGTGATGGGAGTGTTGAAAGACACAAGGCAAGATTGGTTGCTAAAGGTTTTACTTAAAGGTATGGCATTGATTATGAAGAAAATTTTGCACCAATAGCAAGACAAGAAACTATTAGGATGCTAATCTCTCTTGCAGCTCAAAAGAAATGGAGTATTCATCACATGGATGTGAAAAGTGCTTTCTTGAATGGGTACTTAGAAGAAGAGGTATATGTGGGACAGCCACAAGGTTTTGAGATTCAAGGCAAAGAAGATTATGTCTACAAGTTGAAGAAGGCTTTGTATGGCCTCAAGCAAGCACCACGTGCATGGTATGCAAGAATTGATGGATATTTTAAGCAGAATGGCTTTCAAAGAAGTAAAAGTGAACCTACCCTTTACTACAAACAAGAAGGTAATGATATTCTCATTGTGAGTTTGTATGTTGATGATTTGTTATATATGGGTAGTAGTTCAAAGATGAAAGATGAATTTAAAGTTGCTATGATGAATGAGTTTGAGATGAAAGATTTAGGTCTCATGAAGTACTTTCTTGGCATGGAGGTTTATCAAGGTAAAGAAGAAATTTTTATTTGTCAAGAAAACTATGCAAAAGATATGTTGAAAAAATTTGATATGGCTGATTGTAAACCTCTTTCCACTCCAATTGCTCATGGAGTTACATTATGTAGAGATGATGGTGCTAAAATTGTTGATGAGACATTATACAGAAGCATTGTGGGGAGTTTGATGTTTTTAACTCACACAAGGCCTGATATTGCTTATTCAGTTTCATTGGTTTCAAGGTATATAAAAAATCCATCAGAGGAACATATGAAGGCAGCCAAGAGAATTTTGAGGTATGTGAAAAGCACGGTAGATTTTGGCATTCACTATTCTTCTAATAAGTTTGAGCTTGTTGGCTTTAGTGATTCAGATTGGGGAGGTTGTTTGGATGACCGAAAACCTACATCTGGTAATTGTTTTTCTTTGGGTTCTGGTTTAATTACATGGAGTTCAAAGAAGCAAAGTATGGTTGCTCTCTCTTCTACAGAAGCGGAATATGTTGCGGTCACTTCAGCTGGCACACAAGCTTTATGGCTTAGAAAGCTTCTTGAAGAAATTGGAGAGATACAGGTTCAGTCTACTGTGATTTTTTGTGACAACATAAGTGCCATTAAATTGGCCAAGAATCCGGTTCATCACAGCAGGACCAAACACTTTGATCTTAAACAACATTTTATTAGAGATTTGGTACAAAATAAAGCGGTTGAGTTGAAGTACATTAGCACAAAGGAGAAAATTGCAGACATCTTCACAAAGGCAGTTACAAAAGATCAGTTTTTGGTACTCAGAGATTAGATTGTGAGTCCTCTCAGCATCAAGGGGGAGTATGAAGATTGATGCTGAGATCTTCACTTCAAACTCCAGCTCCACTGCTCCATTTCCACCATTCTATAAATAATTTTTAGAATACTTCAGTTTAGGAGTAGTTTAAACAAGAAGCATGTTGTACATATGGCATGCATTAGATGATATTTTTGGATGCATTTTTGTCTAGTCTTAGTTACTTCTTCTCCCATCCTTAATCATAGGCATGGAATAATGCTAAAACTACTGTCAGAACTCCTGATCTATATTTTGATCTATGTGTTAGGGATTAGTTTTAACAATTTTTATTTGAATAAATGTATTGGCTGAATAGCAATTTGTAGTTTGAATAATATATCAATTTTTTTCTCTGCAGTAAAACAGAGCCTTCCTTGTTTTGAATATTATCATTTTTTTTATTGTGTTGCTGCTGTTGTTTGAATCCTACAATGTCAAACTCATCGTGAGAGGAAACTTGATATATAAGAGGCTCAACAGGGCCAATCCCACTATATGACTTAATCCTATTGTCTTTTGTAATTACATGAAATGGATTCAACCGATCAAATAATACATGGCCATCTTCTCCAGATAAACTCATTGCTTGTAGAGATGAAATGTTAGGGGGAATAGAACCTGATATTCTGTAGATGAAAGGTTTAAGACCTGGAATTGTTTCAATTGGACAATTTTTGAAGAAATGCTACCATTGAAGCTGTTGGAAGTATCAGGGTTCTCAGAGGGGGGGTTTCACACTATTAAATTATCCCAAAATCTGGTTTCAGTAATTTTTAATTCACAATTTACAGCAGTGGAGAAATCAAACTATACTGAAATGTAAACATACTGAATAATATCAACTCAAAGAAAGAAGAGACACCAATTTTGTCCCGAGTGGAAAACCCTCGAAAATCCTCACGGTTTCGTCATAGGGAGAAAAACCACTCCATGAACTTGTATTCTTTATTGAGTTCCAACTCTTTTACAATCAGCAGCTTCTACTGCTCAAGGTATTTAACCCTTTTATCAGTGCTATAATTACAACCTTATATACACATATAAATGTGTATGCATGACATTTATACATGCATACAAGTTTATAATAAGACTTTTAGTCTTTACAAACTGTTCTGAAATATAAGTCTTTTTTCTTCTTTTTTCAATTGATACATTTAATTTACAAATGATCTCTATATTTATAGGGATAAAATTCGAAACTGATAAGTTACATGAACCTAACTAAACCAGTTAGGGTTGTTCAAAAACTTCTTTTAAAATGTTGTTTGAGAAACTAACTTCAAAACAGTTTAGTTTCTTATTTGTTCCTGTCTCAAAAAAATTGATAACCATTATAAGTTTCCAAACTGAACACAAATATTTCATGTTTGAGATCCTCAAGAAAAGTTTTATAGAATGCCATTTTGGAACCCCAAAAAATATTATACAACTGTAATTGTCTGCCATTTCTTTTTCAACCTGAACAAAATCTTTTTGAAGCTCTTTCAAACATTGGAACAGTAAGTCTATTGTTTTATTTTTAAGAACCGTTTGAAGTTTTTTTCACTGGTTTCAATAAAAATACTTCAACATATTATCCAAGGTTTTATTTCAAAGAAAAACTTTTCACCATGTGAGAACCGTTTATCACACTGAAACACATAGAAGAATAACACATAAAATTTCATATGTCTTTCAAAAATCTGAAACCCCTAACATCTTGTAGAAAATTTTTGAAGATTAAATGAAAACCCTTTTCTTTCTTTTTTCTGAAAAAAATTGTTGTGTTGTTCTTTTTAAAGAAAGAATAAAATTTCTTTTAAACACAAAACAGTGATGATGAAATTTCGTAGAAAAAGCTTTTCATACTTTAGTGTTTTGTTTAATATAAATAACAAATTTGACTGTAATTTTTGAAGCTTTATTTAACGTATTGTTCGAAAACAAATGAAGAAAGACAGAATTTGTCTCTTCCCCCAAAAAAATGACATTTTTATCTCCTTTAAGGATTTGAATAACTTCATGACATACCTGAAGATTATGTCTATTTTACCTGAAAACCTTTTATCTTTTTGCCTTTGAATCCACATTCAACTTGAAGAAATAGCAACATTATTCCTCTTGTTCAGGCACATAAAAGGAGAAAACAAATAGGTTTGTACAAAAAATTAGTATCATGGAATAAAACTTCGTCCTTTCATAATGCTGAACACATAAAACATTTCTTGCAAGCATATTCATGCAACCATAAATATATTGCCTTTAGTGAACGGAGATTAACAAAATTTCATGCCAAGAACCGGAAAAAAAAATTCATTTCACTATCAAGGGACTGTCCAATACGTTCTTCCATGGAGAATAAACTTGCAATGATAGCAAAAGAAATCGTTCTCTGATCCATAAATTTACAAAGAGTAAATAAGAAAACCTCATGATTCACCTTGCGAAAGTTTCTTTGAACCTAAATGAGCACCCACGAAGAAAACTATAGTTAAATGACATCTCAATTCCGCCACAACATTGTAACACTTGGCAAAGACTGCGATGAGTAATAAATTATACATCCTTTATGTTAGTGTTATTATCTTTTATGCTGCCATCAACAAACCTTTTTATTTGCCATGTTTTAATGCTACATTTCAAATATTTTTCCACCTTTTTATTTGCCAACTTTCAAAACCTTTTCATTTTTGTCAACTTTCAAATATGGCCAACAATCTCCCCCATTTTTTATGCAAAAATTTTCACCATCTCATATATACAAGATGAAAAGAAAAATCAACTTATACGTACAAGATAATATTGTCTCATATATACAAAGTGACTTTGAAAAAATAATTCCAACTTATATATACAAGATAACGAACAGAAATATAATGGATTTACCATGAAATGCTGATCCATATCACTGAAACCAACTAACCTGAATCAACCACAAACTGAGAAATCAAATCTGAAACCAATAAACCAATCTATGAAACCAAACCTCTGAACCAGCTAAAATCAACCTATGTGAAATGCTAATTACTCCCTCAAAATTTTTGCATCAAAAATTGACCACCTACTTTTCATGAATGCTTTCTGTGAAAGGAGCAAAAAATTATCATAGAATAGTTATTAGGAAGAGTTTTTATGCAAGTATTGATAGAGAGAAAACTCCCAATCATGTTCTCAAATGTTCAAACAGTTCTCTTGGTAGTGCCTTAGTAAAAATGTCAGCTACCTATCCTTGAGTAGGAACATAAACCAATTTGAATTCATTATTTTGAACTTTATCTCTCAAGAAATGAAGTTTGATGGCTACGTGTTTTGTGCGTGAGTGCATAACAGAGTTTTTGCTTAATTGAATAGCACTCATGTTATCACACATTATTAAAATAGGTTTTGAAACCTGAATGCCCAAATTGAATAACTAATAATCCATCCAAATTAATTGAGTATAGCATGTTGTAATCGCACCATATTCAGATTCACAAGTGGATAGAGTTACACAATCCTATTTTTTACTATGCCAAGCAACCAGACACTCACCAAGAAAGAAAGCTGCACCACTGGTGCTCTTTTTATCATCAAATCTACCCCAATCTACATTAGTATAACCAATAAGAGTAAAATCGTTGCTGTGAGGATACCATAAACCATAATCAAGAGTGCCTTGAATGTATTTCAGTATTCTATGCACTGTGTTAAGATGTGATTGCTTTGGATCAGATTGAAATCTTGACACCATACTTATAGCTTGCATTATATCAGGTCTAGATGTAGTTAGATATAGAAAACTTCCAATCATAGATCTGTAAAGAGTCTAATTAACAAAAGGTGAATCATCATTCTTCATTAGTTTACAACCAGTTTCCATAGGAGTGCTAACAGGTTTGCATTTAGACATATTAAATTTTCTCAACATTTCTTTGGCATATTTAGTTTGAGATAGAAATAATCCATGTTCAAGTTGTGAAACTTGTAAACCAAGAAAAAATGTAAGCACACCTAACATTGACATCTCAAAATCTAATTCCATGACTTTTGAAAAATGTTTTGCTAAATCATCATTAGTAGACCCAAAAATGATGTCATCCACATAGATTTCTACAACCAAAATGTCATCATTTATAACTTTGATATACAAAGTGTTGTCTTCCTTTCCAAGAGAAAAACCATTTGAAATTAAATGTTTATCCAACTTGGAGTACCAATCCCTAGGAGCCTGTTTTAAGCCATAAAAAGCCTTTTTCAGTCAGTAAACATAATCAAGTTTGTTAGAAGATTCAAAACCTTTTGGCTATTCCATATATACCTCCTCTTCAGGATACCCATTTAAGAAGGCATTTTTAACATCCATCTGGTACACAGTGAATTTCTTATGACTAGAATAAGCAAGAAAAGTTCTAATTGATTCCATTCTTGCAACTAGAGCAAAGGTTTCATTGAAATCAATCCCTTCTTGCTGAGCATAGCCTTGACAAACAAATATAGCTTTATTTCTAACCACTTTACCTTCTTAACTTAGTTTATTACAAAATATCCACTTTCCACCTATGACATTTTTGTCACTAGGTCTGGGAACAAGTTCCCAAGTCTTATTTTTATCTATTTGATTTATCTCTTCCTACATAGCTTTTTGCCAACAAGAATCTGATACAGCTTTAGTAAGATTCTTTGGTTCAAAGTTAGCTATTAAGTAGAAATGTTCAGCAATATTTTCCTGTCCTCCTATTTTGGCTTTTCTTCTAGTTAGAATTCCCTTCTCTACATCTCCAATAACTTGAGACTCGGGATGTCTCTTAGCTATTATTCTAGAAGAGGTTTTTATTTTTGAACCAATACTAGTTATTTTAGGACTTGAACAATTTTCTTGTTCAGTTTCATTAGCCAGTTCATTTTCATTAGTTAGTTCATGTTTATCATTTTCAGCATGTTCATCATGTACTATTTCTTATCTCTAAAAAGATGAATCTTCGCGGTCTTCTTGACCATTACAACACACAAAATTTTCATCAAATATGACATTTATAGCTTCCACTATTTTGTTCAGCCTTTTATTAAAGCATTTATAGGCTTTGTTGTGCGTGGAATACCAAAGAAAGATCCCTTCATCAGACCTTGAGTTAAAATTTTCTAAAGAATCATCGTTCTTTTTGATAAAGCATTTGCAACCAAAAATCTTAAAATTCTTGACATTTGTTGTTTACCATTCCATAATTCATATGAAGTGTAAGCAGTTCTAACTCTGATTTGTACTCTCTTTAGAATTTAAATAGCTATATGAACACCTTCTTTCCAAAATTTATCAAGTAGTTTTTCTTCATTTAACATGGTTCTAGTCATTTTTTTTACTGTTCTATTCTTTCTTTCAACAACACCATTTTGTTGTGGTGTCCTAACAGTAGAGTATTGTCTTTTTATTCCATGCTTCTCACAATACTCAACGAATTCTTGAGAGATGAATTCTCCTCCCCTATCTGATCTCAAACATTTCAATTTTAAATCAGTTTCTCTTTCTACCATTTTCTTGAAAATTTTGAAGCATTCAAAAGCTTCTGATTTATGTTTCAAAAACATCACCCAAACCATTCTTGAATAATCATCTATAAATAGCATGAAATATTTTTTACCATTTAGAGAGGTTGTTTTAGTTGGACCACACAAATCAGTATGCACTAATTCAAGTGGGCTATTTGACAAGTATTCTTTTGTTTTAAAAGAAACTCTTGTTTGTTTGCCTTTAACACACTCTTCACAAATATTTATTGGTTTGGTAATCTGTGGTAGACCTCTAACCTTTTTATTCTTGCTGATTTTGGAAAGATTATCAAAGTTTAAATGTCCCAGTCTTTTGTGCCATGGCCAATTTTCTTCTACTTGACTCATTAGACAAGTATTAACTAATGAAGTTTCTTGGACAGTTGAATCTATTAGGTTATAGAGATTACCATTTGTTCTCAACCCACTTGCAATGACTCTATTCTTTCCTTTTTTTATATAACAACCTTTTGCATCAAAAAAAATAGAATATCCACTATCACAGATCTAACTTACACTTAGCAAGTTATGTTTTAAACGTTCAACAAAGTACACATCATGAATTTGTGTCTTTATTTAAAATTATTGAGCCTTTTCCAGTAATGTGAGCTCCTGAGTTATCACCAAATCAAACAAACCCTCCATCAAAAATTTCTAGGGTTTTGAATTTATTTTTACACCCAGTCATATGGTGTGAATAGCCACTATATTATACCCACATTGCAAGTTTTTGAGCGAATAGAGTTGTTTCAACAATTAAAGACTTTTCTATTGTCCTTACTTGCTTTCAGATTTGTTTTGCTCTCGTATTCAATTTACATTGATTTGCATAGTGACCATAATGAAAGCATTTAAAACACCTAACCACTTTTCTTTTTCCTTGATTAATGCTATTTTCACAAAAGATAGGCTTGTGTCCAAAAATATTGCAGTTAAAACAGTAATCATTGAAAAAGAACTTTCTTTTTTGACTAGTAGATTCTTCAGATGAACTCTGCAAGATATTTAATTTTTTATCCTTTTCTTCAAGCAAGAGATTTTTATTTTCTATGATCATATTTGCTTCATTTAACTCTTCTTGAAGTTTTTGATTTTCAATTTCTTGACTAGAAATCAACTTTTTTAATCTTTTGAGTTCTTGCAAAGATTTCAAAAGTTCTTCTTCTAGATCTACTTCTACATCTGAATCAAATGAGGATTTAGATTCACTAGGTTCAAGTTTAGAGGTATGGACTATTTCGGCCATGAATAGTCTTTCCCCTTCTTCATCAACATCACTGGATTCTTCATTTCAATCTTCTTTTGAAAGAAGACTTTTCTTCTTGTAATCCTTGAATCTTTTATTCTGATTCCAAGGCTTCTTTTTAGAAAAAATTTCAGTTTTCTCATCACAATCATCAAGTTCAACATTTGGGCACTTTGCAGCAAAGTGTCCTAATTGACAACAACTGAAACATTTAGGTTTACATTTATATTTCTTTCTCATTCTTCTAACCAGCAATGCTTCTAAAGCATTAGTTAGATCTAAGTCACTCTCATCATGTTTTACAGCTTTAAAAGCTGATTCTTTTGATGAGGAACTAGCTTTATGGCTAATCCTCATTCCATATGCAGTTAATGTGCCTTGAAGTTGATGCAAGGTCATTTTTGAAAAACTTTTCTTCTCTTCTAAAGTGGATATTTTTGTTTCAAATTTAGGTACCACTGACCTAATGACCTTTGAGACTACATCATGTTCTTCTATCTCTTCACCTAGACCCTTTCTAGCATTCACTACTTCATCAACTCTTAAGAAGTATGCAGCAATAGTTTCATCTTCATTAATTTTCAGATTGTCAAACTATGTTTTAAGAGTTATCAATTTAGACTCTTTTACTTTCTCATCTCCTTGATATATTGTTTCAAGTTTGACCCATATATCATTAGCTGACTTGCAATAATTTTTTTTAGCAAAAACATCTCTAGAGAGACCACAGAGAAGGGCATATCTTGCCTTTTTATCCAACTCAAATTTTAGTTGTTCATCTACATTAGTAGGGATTGTTGTTGGGATAGTGTATTTTGATATAACAATATTCCACATCCTTACATCTAAGGAATATATGAAGGCTTCCATCATAACTGTATAGAAAACATAATTGTTTCCATCAAATAGTGGAGCCCTATTAAGAGAAGCTCCTTCAGATTGTGCCATGACTTCTAATATATATCCCTAGAACTATTCCAAAAGGAATCCTATGCTTTGATACCACTTGTCAAAAGTATTAGGGTTCTGAGAGGGGGGGTTGAATCAAAACACTATTAAATTATCCCAAAATCTAATTTCAATAATTTTTAATTCACAATTTACAGCAGTGGAGAAAACAAATTGTACTAAAATGTAAACATATTGAATAATATCAACTCATAGAAAGAAGAGACAACAATTTTGTGCCAAGTGGAAAACCCTAAAAAATCCTCATAGTTTAATCATAGGGAGAAAAACCACTCCATGAACCTGTATTCTTTATTGAGTTCCAGCTCTTTTACAATCAACAACTTCTACTGCTCAGGGTATTTAACCCTTTTATCAGTGCTGTAATTACAACCTTATACACACATATACATGTGTATGTATGACGTTTATACATGCATACAAGTTTATAATAAGACTTTTAGTCTTTCCAAACTGTTCTGAAATATAAGTCTTCTTTCATCTTTTTTCAACTCATACATTTAATTTACAAATGATCTCTATATTTATAGAGATAAAATTTGAAACTAATAAGTTACATGAACCTAACTAAACTAGTTAGGGTTGTTCAAAAACTTCTTTTAAAATATTATTTGAGAAACCAACTTTAAAATAGTTTAGTTTCAGATTTGTTCCTGTCTCAAAAAAACTGATAACCATTATAAGTTTCCAAACTGAACACGAATATTTCATGTTTGAGATCCTCAAGAAAAGTTTTATAGAATGCCATTTTGGAACCCCAAAAAATATTATACAACTATAACTGTCTGCCATTTCTTTTTTGACCTAAACAAAATCTTTTTGAAGCTCTTTTAAACATTGGAACAGTAAGTCCGTTGTTTTATTTTTAAGAACCGTTTGAAGTTCTTTTTACTGGTTTCAATAAAAATACTTCAACCTATTATCCAAGGTTTTATTTCAAAGAAAAACTTTTCACCATGTGAGAACCGTTTATCACACTGAAACCCATAAAAGAATAACACATAAAATTTCATATGTCTTTCAAAAATCTAAAACCCTTGACATCTTGTAGAAAAATTCTGAAGATTAAATGAAAACCCTTTTCTTTTTCTTTTTTTTTTGAAAAAAATTGTTGTGTTGTTCTTTTTAAAGAAAGACTAAACTTTCTTTTAAACACAAAACAGTGATGATGAAATTTTGTAGAAAAACTTTTCATACTTTAGTGTTTTTTTTAATATAAATAACAAATTTGACTATAATTTTTGAAGCTTTATTCAACGTATTCTTCGAAAACAAATGAAGAAAGATAGCATTTTTCTCTTCCCCAAAAAAAATGACATTTTTATCTCCTTTAAGGATTTGAATAACTTCATGACATACCTGAAGATTATTGTGTATTTTACCTGAAAACCTTTTACCCTTTTGCCTCTAAATCCACATTCAACATGAAGAAATAGCAACATTATTCCTCTTGTTCAGGCACATAAAAGAAGAAAACAAATAGGTTTGTACAAAAAATCAGTATCATGGAATAAAACTTCGTTCTTTCATAATGCTGAACACATAAAACATTTCTTGCAAACATATTCATGCAACCATAAATATATTGCCTTCAGTGAATAGAGATTAAAAAATTTGCATGCCAAGAACCAAAAAAAAAAATTCATTTCACTATCAAGGGACTGTCTGGTATGTTCTTCCATGGAGAATAAACTTGGAATGATAGCAAAAGAAACCTTTCTCTGATCCATAAATTTACATAGAGTAAATAAGAAAACCTCATGATTCACCTATCCAAAGTTTCTTTCAACCTAAATGAGCACCCACAAAGAAAACTATAGTTAAATGCCATTTCGATTCCACCATAACATTGTAACACTTGGCAAAGACTATGATGAGTAATAAATTATATGTTCTAGATGTCAGTGTTATTATCTTTTATGCTGCCACCAAAAAACCTTTTTATTTGCCATGTTTTTATGCCAGATTTCAAATATTTTGCCAACTTTTTATTTTCCAGCTTTCAAAACCTTTTGATTTTTGTCAACTTTCAAATATGGTCAACAGAAGTGATTGTCATTCATCATCAACATTTGAAGTGCTGATAGATATCCAACCGAGCCTAGAATATCCCCATGAAATCTTTTATGCCCAATATCTACCACTCATATTTTCTCACAATTGATGATTGACATGGGGAAGGCTCCACTTAGCTTATTGTTTCTCACAATGAGAGAGCAGGAGCATATCCCATGGGGTATACTTGCATTCAACCTATTATGCCCCAAATTTAACACTTGAATCATCTTATAATTGGAAAAGCATGAAGGAAGGCCTCCATTCAATTTGGTTTTTGAAAAATCTAACTTTTCAAGGTGAGTTAAATTGCACAAACTTCAAGGAATTTTGCCAACAAGAGAATTGTCATTAAGCATCAGGAGCTGTAGATCTAGAGGCCAAGAAGATGATATATTTCTAGTGAAAGCATTCCTAGATACATCAAATACTATCATCCAACAAATTAATCTTGTTGGGACACAAGACTGCCACTGAAATGATTTCTTGAAAGGTTGAACAGGTACAACTGAGGATTGTTCTCCAGTAACCATGAGGGGATTTCCCCAACAATATTGTCAACAGCCAGTGCTAACCTTTGTAGTGAATATTGAGTGAAAATCCAGTTGGGGAATCAACCACCAATACTGCATGAGACTAGACCTACACCTGCTAACTGGAACTGTGGCAGCCAACTTGTGCTAATATTAAGAACACAGTATGGTACATATAAATATTTCAAATCTACAAGGTTTTGAAAAAAACTATCTAAAATAGTAATATGAGAGAGGCAGAGAACCTTTATGGAGGATGGCAGTGCCAACTATGAGGAACTAATGCTCTCAAATAATGAAAAATCATGAGCAAAGAGCAAATTGAGGGAGAAAAGACCAGTGAGTTGAAGACTCGCATTGAACTTGTTGCCAAAAATACACAAGAACTTGAGGAAGGATAGCTTGTTTAAGGAAAGTGGGATTTGTCCAGTAGATTTATTGTAATGGACACTAAGCCTACGAAAAAAGATAAGATTTCTAAAGGAGGTGGATAGAGTGGATCAAAGACAAACATGAATGCAATGATAAACATTCAAATCAATAAGAAAAACACAAAAACATCAAGTCTGCTACAACACTTAATACATAAATAAAATCTATTACAAATCCTTATAATGCTACAACATTCTATCCACTCATGATCCACAATGAGGAACCCAAAATGGGCTCTGCTGATTACAGGCCCAACTTATTCTATTTATAAGTAAATACAAATTAAATGTTATCTTGATTATCCATACAGTCAGTTATTACAATTAATGTTTGACAGTGCTTGGATGGGTAAGGATGCCTTTGGACAGCTACTTGTTTTCTATTGATGGTTGTTTGTTTGTGGTCGTGGATAGCAAGCAGGTGGGAGAAATTACTCTACCAACACTCCCCATTAATTTCTTCCACTAATGCTACTGCATTCATATTTTTTTCCCTTGTCTTAATCACTTTTGATTTTATGGCTTAACTCTTAACCAATGTAATACAAATGGTTTCTAGCTGACCTAAAACTTTGAATTTGAATGGTTTTGGCTAACCACAAACCTCACATAATAGTCATTACAATTGACCACCAAACATCATAAAAATGGTTTCAAATCACCACAAATTTACATGATGGGAAAACTATCATCACTTTGGCTTTTCTCCTTCTTGACCTGTATGAAACTGATTATTGAGTCCATATTAAAAGAAATCCATCTACCAAGATACATGGGTACCCAGTTGCTGTACTCGCCAGTTCTATAGGAATCATTTTCACATACATGGTTCATCAATATGTCAAATCAAAAACCTTTTGGGTGTCAAGCACAACCAATAATGCACCCCATACATTCACATAGCTCATTAACAATCATCAATAATTCAATTTTCATCACTTGGTTGGGGAATATCAATGTAACCAACTTCTATTACATGACCACTATCAAGAAAATCACATCCCTCACAATTAGACAGACAAATTCTTACTTCCAATCCCAACACTTTTATCCAATCAGCACACACATAGAGACCTTTCAATCATGACAACTAACTCACCACCAATCCAACCTACTTTCACTTATTGTAACCACAACTAGCTTCAATAACTATTCTATAGCATCAAACACACATACTTAAAACACAGACATAATAAATATTTACATGATCAATATCTTATGTGCCATGTGCATGTATTCTCTAGCATGCATAGGCTTGCATAGAGATGCTCCAAATCTATAAATGATAGTGTCACATAGCATTAACTCAAACACACTTCAATTTTGACTTCCTTCCTTTCATGACTTCTCTATTTCTCATAGTAGTCTCTCAATTTGTTCTTCTCTTTCTTATTGCAAAAGATAACTTCAAATGCCATTGCCTGTTAGGCTATGATGCACAACACTCTTCACCGATTCTAAAACTTATCAACCTCTCTAGGACTGCCAATATCATCTCCCATTAGCTCTAATACCACTTGAAGGAGGTGGATAGAGTGGATCAAACACAAACATGAATGCAATGATAAACATTCAAATCAATAAGCAAAACACAAAGACATCAAGTTGTGCTACAGCAGTTAAAACATAAATAAAATCTATTACAAATCCTTAGAATGCTACAGCATTCTATCCACTCATGATCCACAACAAGAAACCCAAAATGGGCTCTGTTGACTACAGGCCTAGCTTATTTTATTTACAAGTAAATACACATTAAATGTTATATTGACTATGCATAGGGTTGGCTATCCCAATTAATAATGGATGGTACTTGGATGGCTTAGGATGGTTTTGGACGACAACTTGTCTGCTGCTGATGACTGTTTGTTTGTGGTTGTGGATGGCAAGCAGGTGGGATAAATTACTCTGCCAACAATTTCCTAGATAAGATGGTAGGACTCCTTCGAGTTGATTGATGCTTAAATCTAGATAGCTAAAATTTGTGAGGAAGCAAATTTTAGGGGGAACTATCCCTATCAAGCTATTGTTTTTTAATACCACAAGCTGAAGAGGAGAGAGATTTCTCAAACAGGAATGGATATTACATGTTAATCCAATTCTTTTCAGGACAAGATATTTGAGAAAAGGGAGGTTGCATAAACCACTTGATATAACTCTTCTCTGCATAGTTGGTGTAAGTAGTCAAATTAAGCTGCTCTACATGGCTGGTGACATGACTAGAGGATATTCCTTCCCATGTGGAGAAACAATTGCTTCCATTATTCCATGAACTGAGAATGCCATCAGACACGTTCAAGGCTTCTTTAAAGGAAAGAAGAGCTTGGGATTCCTTAGAAGGACGAATGATTATACCAATACATGGGCTTTTAGATAGGATAATAAAAAATGCAATGAGAAGGGCGATGTTGGTAGAGGCAAACATTGCTTGGCAGAAGTTGCAGACAATAAAGAATTAGTCTTTGAGAGGCACACTGATATAGGATAACCTTCCCACTTATTTAGAATGATAAAGATTTCGCATAGATTGATTTTTACATGGTAAGAAATCAATGGATACATTTTTACATGGCTAGAAATCAATGCTAACACTCAACTATTAGCTATTGACAATTTCAAAGCGATGAGCACCAATAAACTCTCAGAGAAATAAATTGTATAAATGTGTATAGGTAGTATTATAAATTCATTTTAGAGGTTATAATAATAATAAGTTATAAAAGTAGTTATAAATAGCTATCACTCAAGCGTAGATAATGATAGGGAACAATATTTTTTATAAATATGAATACCTAATATATTAGTGATCATATATTTTAGTGGATTTTTTTTAATATAAACATTTAATTTAATTATACATTTTTTTTCCAATTCAATCATTTAATGTTGAAAACCGAATTGATTTGAAATTTTAAATAATGTAAATATGTTGATTAATAACTATTTATTCATATAACTATTCAAATTTAAATTATAAGAAAATAGCTATCATATTAATAAGAAACTACTTTGTGAATAAAGTTCATTTTACAATTTCATTAGATTTTTTACTAATATTATTAATATATTACTTTATAACTTTATTTAAAATTGTGTGTGTGTGTGTGTGTGTGTGTGTGTGTGTGTGTGTGTGTGTGTGTGTTTATTAGTCTATTAAACATTTTAGATTTGATTGTTGAAAATGACTTTTTTCAAAAAAAATAATCAAAGACACCATTATATTTATTTATATGTTAACACATAATATCTATATAGGATAACAAATTACACTCAAAGAAAATTCGAAGAAATATAAATTTTTATTGCAAAAAAGTATTATTAGAGGCATATGGTGGGTTGTTGTTTATTTGCAAAAGTTTATAGTGCTATTAATGTGCTATTAATATGCTAGTTTTTTACATGGGCCAACACCTTTTGACTTCTTTTAATAATCAATAACATTAAAAGTCATACAAGTACATTCAAGAACTCTTTAAAAACTATGTTAAAGCTAAAGAGAAATTTAAAAATAATTAGAGATTTACAATGGCTTAGATCACCAAGCCTTGAGAAGAATTCATTTAATGGGTCCTTATAAATTAGTTGCACCATGTTGCTTATCAAATCCAATGTGTTTATAATAAAAACTACATTGTTAAAGGTAAAGTTAACTAGAGCAAGGAAATTTTCTCTAAAGAAGTTGCAAAGAGAATTTAACTTAAGAGACGTATCCCTGCAACATTGGATAATCTTTCTAATAGTTTACCACAAGCACAACATGGTTCGACAGTGAAAGGTTTTTCAAATACATTTATATGGTTATCATATCACTCTAACATATGCCCTTGATGGTGGAGAAGGGAAGCATGACCACAACCCTCTAGTACATACACAATGAATGTCAAAGTACAGACGTAGATAGACTTTTGAGTTGTTTATGGAGAATGAGGAATTAGTGCATATAAATGTGAAAGGTTGTTTATTGATTATAATTTACTTTTTTCTTTATTGATAGTAACCCTCCAAAATATGTAAAGATTAATTTTTAATGAATTAAAAATATTATATTATAATATAAATAATTCTTTATAGTGATATTTTTATAAATATGAATAATCAATGTTACAATGATAGTATTTTTAGTTGGTATGGCTTTCTAGTTATTTAAGAATTCAATTAAAAATTTTGATGATTGGTTGTTGAAAAAAAATTGGTAGGTTGAAATATTAGCTTACATAAATATTCATTACTTGATATGATTAATATTATTTTAAAATTTAACATTTGATTATAAGAAAGGTTCCCAAAGCGGATTATAAATTGATAACAATTCATAAACTTTTAACCTTATATTTAAATACAATATTAAAGTAGTTTTCTCAAGTTTTTCATCTCCATTAGATTAATCTACCACTGCAACATAAAAAAATTCTTCATCTTGTTCATCAAAATCACTTTTAGAACCATCTTCTTCAAAAATACATAATAAGATTTCTTACCTTTTCCTTTGCAGTCTTTGTCATCTCAGTTGTCTCTCCTTTCTTGGTATTTCTTGTCTTTCCTCTCCTCATTTTCACCTCTTTTAGGACATTTTGTACTAATATGACCAACTTTGTTACATGTAAAATAGATTATAGGAAGTTTACCTTTGTATTTGTCTTCTCTTGGTAGCCTTCTTGCCAATAATGCTTCTAACTCATCCAAATCATCATCTGATTCAATGTAACTATTCACAAGCTTACTATTTGAATTTTTTCTCTTTTTAGACCCATCAAGGGTTACTTGAGACTTGAAAACACATTCAATACTAGAAAGTGTGTAGTTATCAAAATTTCACAATTGCATTTAATCTACCAACAAAACTATTCAAGGACAGATCATTAGTAGGTGTACATTGTATTACTAGGAGTGTTCATGTTAGAGGTCTTTATAATATTCTATTAGAATGGCATATCAACTAAATGATTTACAATATGATGATTAGGTCAACCTTAATTAAAGGATTTTATTGTCATAATAGTTAGAAAGTAATAGCTAGGTTGATCAGATAAAATATAATGCACTTTTCTTGTTCATATCTCCTTTTGGCTCATTCCTAGTTTATTGTCAACTAGACTTCATCATATTATCCATCTCTGATATGCTTGGTAGATCTTCAATTAGTCACTCTTTCAACAACTTCTTACTATTCCTCTACAACTCCATTCTTCACTTGTTCTAAAAAATGCACTAATTGAACAAATAGCATAAAACATCTCTTGTATCTCCTTAAGTAGGTATCTTTGGTCTTTTTCCTCTTAAAAATAACCATAGATCTTAGGTTTTATTAGATTCATTCAATCTTCCCATCATTTTGTCATTCTTCTTCTTCTCTTGAAACTTATGGAAAGTTCCCAATAAATTATTTCTATAGATTTCTTAACAAACTCAATTCACTCATTAAATACATGTCATCTCATCAATCCTAATCTTTTAGACATTCTTACCAATCTTAAAATTCAACTATGTTGGCCTCAAATATTCATTCTTTCACAAAGTGTTAATTTACTGACACTAGGTCATTAATATGTTCTTTGACTTGTTCATCAATAGGTAGTTTGGCCTCTACTATTCTATCTTTCTCAACTTACACTAGCTCACTTGACCTTTACTATGCTCGATTGCTACTTCATTTCATCTCATTTGGCCACTTCTATCACTCGACTAAAACTATTGTGCTTGGCTATCCTTAAGTTCTATAATCTTCTACTTCAACTTCGATATTGACCTAGTAAATTGTTACTCAACAATGCTTAGCATTTTGACTTATATCAGCTCATCTCTTCTCTAGTTCAACTCATTTGTCTTCTTCACTTCATATAATGATCAAACAACACATTATCTTGTCAAATACTAACTGTTCAAGTCTCTATTGTAGTTCCATCATACTTCTCTTTATTCAACAACTTCACTAGTTCATCTAATTATATCTCTTTTCAAATCCTCTTCATTAATTAAATTGATATGGCACTCTACTTTGTTATAAAATGTCTTACCAGTAAGGTTTGACATCAATTAAAATATAAGAATTGTTCTAATTGTAGTTTCCAATTTATAAAACTCATTGCAAAAATTAACAAATTGCAAATGAGGAACTCTTAATGATTCATCTTGATCATGGGATGAGTGAGAAGAGTTATGCTCCATTAGAGGATTGAGATCTTGAGGAAATATGTTAGTGTCATCATGAGTCCTAGGAGGAATTTTTTGATCAAAAGAGCCCATGAGTCTATGGATTCTCCTAACATGAATACTATAGGTTGGATGTAATGTAATTAAACTCATACAAGGGAGAACACAAAAGGAAACTCTAATGAGATCTAGCCACAAAAATTTGAGGAAAAGTATAAAAAGACATATCTAACCATACACAAAATATAGCTAATATATATCTCTAAGATGAAAAAGAAAAAAAATGGTTCACCACAAAAAAAGAAAATAATCTAACTCCAAAAAGAAAACTTGGGGGATGTGCTAGGTTTCCCAAAAGTTTTAGGGGTGAAATAGAAGCACTTTATATGATATAGGACTCAAATTCAAATTAAAAATTCATTCAAATATGAATGTATAGAGGGAAAGAGATAATCTCCAAGTATGATTCCTCTTTGAATCCAAATTAGAGTAGCAAGGACCAAAAGGAAAGGGATGCTAATAGTAAATATGAATTTTGCAAATGCATGCAATATAAAGGAATACATGCTTTGGCCCATGATTGATAATGTGTATGTCAAATTAAACCAATTGATTAGGTAATGTAGATCCAAATGTCAATCATATACAATGGGTGTGATTAACATATAAACCTAACCTAAAATTATGAATGGAAATGAAAGATAGAAGATTCACTTTGAAGTGCATAGTGGAAATTTTGTTTTAGCTTTAAAAAATGTGGATCTAGATCTCTAATTGAAAATTTGACTATGGATCCTTGAACAAAATGAAAAACCCAAAAAATGATATTTTGGCCAAGAAGTAAAGAATATGTCAACCTAGCTGTAAGTATTTAAGAATGATTCCTCCAAGGTCACTATGCTCTCTAGGTACTATAATAAATTTGAACCAAGTTCTTCAAAAATCTATGTGAAAGTTATTTCTAAGATGCAATCACAATTTTTCTATGCTACTAATGCACACAAATAGTGAAGTTTTGTGCTGTCTGGTGGATGTTAACTTACCTTGGTCAAGCCCTAGATTGAGAAATCAACCTTAAATTTGAGAAATGTAAATACCAATAAGTGAAAAAAGATAAATGTAAATATTCACCTTGCTTCTAAAAATCCTTGTCAATAAATATTTTTCCTTGTATGTTTTAGATGTTGAATTTGGTATGTAAATGTAGGATATCTCCATAAGTTGCAGTGGATCTACCAAAATCACATTATGGAGCCATGGATATAAATGTGCATCACTGAAGAAGATGATGAATGTGCCAATGAAGATATCTTGCCTTGATTGTAAACAATAAGTTAGATCTGGAAGAGGAAATGGTCATAAAGAATGTTTGAATGCTTGATATCATCCCCTTTTCTTGAATGCCTTGAATATCTTGAATGCCAAAAATGCTTGAATTCCTTCAATGAAAAATATAAATGCAACATATAATTTGAAGATTAGATCATGGTTGCAAAACAAAGCCTCCAATTCTCCTTATATACCAGGATTGAAGAGGGAAAACAATACATGCCGACCATAGATCGAGAGTAACAATTTGAAATCTTGAGAACTATCATGCCTTGAGCCTCAAAGAGGTCAACTTGGGTCAACCTCCTCTAGACTGGGTCAACCTGGGTTTACCTTTTCCCATAGAAAGGAAGGGGTAGGTCATAGAAAGCTCAATAGAAATCTATAAAGATTCAGCAAAAGACATAAAAAAATAGTTGAAAGAGGGCACCAAGCACAAATCCATCCATGGTCTAGGAAGTCACTATGGAACAGATGCTAAAAGGTTTTAAAAGGGAAGTGCATCTATTTTAAGATGACACAAATATAAAACCATATTCTTCCTAGTTAATTGGTATACCTTATCAACATTAAAAATATCTCTAAGCTCTATTATACCTATCACACCCATTTAAATGACAACATTCACAAATTATATAAGAATGGGTTTTTAAAAAAAATCTAATATCAAACTATCTTCAAGCCATTCCATATAATCTAGTCAACATAATCACAATATTGTGTTGATTCAGTTTGAGATTTTCTTATACTATTTCATGTCTTCAAATAGATGTACCTTTATCTCCCAACCCATGCAAACACACAATAACATGATTCTAGGACTTGATTTTTAGAGTTGAAAAATATACTATACATCTCTCACCTTTGTAGAGTTTTAAATGGAGATACTTATAGAATTTACAAGAATAAGTAATTTCCCCCACATGTCCATATATCTAATACATTGTCAGATAGAAAAATTGGGAGGAAGAGAATGGTCTTGTCACTGTAAATATGTGATTCAAAGAAGTCATTACAGGTGGTGGAAGCTCCTCTATAAGATCCAAAAAGACATCTATGTCTTGTGATAAGATCCTCTAAGGTAAGTCTCTCTTTCTAGAAAACCTCTTCAATCTAGAATTTAGAACACATGTTTGGTCTTATAATCGGACTGTCTAGATCCACGTAGACCTAGAGTGTGATCATCTCTAATAATTGTCTACCATCTGGAACAATTTGTCAAACGCTTTTGCAAACTTCAGTATAGATTTCCGGTTCATCATCGGTGAAGTGAATAATTATAGTTCACCACCAAGCAGAGGCCTCACTATTTTCATGCCACGCTTCGAGTTTCAACCACCCTATAATTCTCAGGACTCATGGCTCGGCCTTTCTAAGGGTACCATCGATAAACGGACTTCCAATCAGATAGTTGTTTTAGAATTTGACACTTACAAGGACCATTTTGGTATAAAAGACAACCATGTTGGTATTGACATCAAGAGCATTATTTCTATCACCTAAATTCCATTGAGCGAAACTGCTGAAAACCTAAATTCCATTGAGCGAAACTGCTGAAAACGAGGGCATGAAAAAATTCCATTCTGGTATTCTATCGAACAATGGTCCATCTTCCACGTTGTTAATTCAATAACTTACATATTTAGATACAAAATATTCAATGATCAGGAATTCATATAAGGCAAAATTGATTCAGAAGATTTTTTTTTTAATCGGGATTCATATGTGGGTCAACAATAAATGAGGAAATAGATCATGTTTCTACCTTCTTGAGGTGCTACCACCATTAGATTGTATATTCTATCATTAAAAAAACATGAATAAATCATTCATTGTTAGGTATTCCAAGATATTTATATTATGTGCCCACGTCTGATGCTATTTAGTTATGAATAATTTTTTATAATCTACATTGATCTTTTTCTTAAATCATTCTTTGAAAAACATACTCTACATTCTTTGAGATACCTTATTACAATTCAAAATGTCTTTAGAATCTATTATATCTAGAACTCTCAAGTCAAATTATATAAGAGTTAGAATTAAGATATTGTTCCTCCGCCTCCCAGATTCTTTGTCAAGATTCTAAATTTCAGATAAATATTCACACCTCTCCTTTTCAAACTTATTAAAATTCTCTAACAATTCTGAATTACACTTCACTAACTATATCAATTCATCTTTTAAAGAATCTTTCTCACAAATCAAAATTTTATTCTCTTTTTGGCCTTTTTTACCAGCTTTCCCAGTTGAACAAAATAAGTTCCCTACACAAATTAATTACCTCATATTCTTGGATTGCACAATATAAATCTCCTTCAATCTCTATTAATCTTCAAACTGTCTTTGACAAATACAAACACATATCATTTTCAACACATCTCTCTCTCTCACACACACACACACACAAACAAATGCTGGAAGACATCAATATTTGTTTTCCAAATTTCTCTCAAACAACTTTCTTTATACCCCATGATCTTCATCTTCTCTGATACCCAATGTAGGATCTAAAATACCAGGAAAATAAAAATAGAGCAAAACATAATACAAAGAAGACATAATTTTACACACTAAAAATAAATCTTTTATTCATTTTCTTCAATACATATTGGTTCCACTATGAAGTCTTTACACAATGACTGTTATGACATACTTTCAATTGTGCAACTTAATAAACTCAATAAACAGAGATCACTATAGAAAGATCATATCTCCTAAAAATAGCTAACTTGATTCCTTCATATCTCATACATTTAACATGCATATCACAATTATGCAAACTACAACTAGAACTTTTAAATTATGCATACCATAACAAATAAATGCCTAAGCATGAATAACTATTAGCGCTCTCAAGAACTGTTCTAAAACTATGCATGACACTATATGTGAAACATGCATACCATAACAAATAAATGCCTAAACATGAATAACTATTAGCGCTCTCAAGAACTGTTCTAAAACTATGCATGACACTGTATGTCAAACTTCCTATGCATGGAAATAAATTTAGTTTAAATGCGACAGTTAGCTGATATATTAACTCGATGATAGAACTAGGAGTGGAGAAGCAGTTCCACATTGACCTCTCCGCATTGACAACCTCATAGTTGAAGTGTTGAATGACAAGCTAAACCAGTGCATGCAGACCAATGATGATCTCCAGTAAAGGCGGTTGAACTATGACTCAATCAGTGCCAAATTTCAATACACTAAAACCATTAATTTTCTTTATTTGGTAGAAAAGCATATCGTGTATAAAGAAACATTAGAAAATATTCTTAAAGGTGGAATCTTTGACGATTGTGCTCTAAGAGAGAGTGGATAGAAAGATGATAATAAGAAATTATTTGAGGGAAATTTATAGTTGCAGATTCATGATGGGATGATCTGAAATGTGTTGATATTGTGAAGGCCAACAGTCAAGTCTTCTTTTCCCTCCAATAATCGAGTCTCTTGGTTTCCAAAGACTCTTCATTTGTAATATTATTGGAGCCCTTTTATATGCTGCTCCTGCTCATTTGTAACTTAACTTTTTCTTATTAATTCAATACTCTGCAGTCTGGACGTAGCCACTATTGTGGTGAACCAGGATAAATCCGGTGTTGTGTATTTCTTCTTATTGCAACATTTTCATTCTCTGTTTAATCCTTTCAATTGGTATCAGAGCACGAGGTGAGCAGGTTAGAAAATCAGTGTTGATTTTTTCGGAAAGATGGAGGATTTGAAAATAGAGAAATTTACAGGCAAGAATTACAGCCTGTGGAAAGTGCAGATGCGTTCCTTGCTGGTTAAGCAAGACTTGGCTCTCGCAATCGAAGAAAAGTCTAAGAAACCGTCTACAATGACTGATGAAGATTGGCAAAAGATGGATGACAAGGCGATGGCATCCATTTTTCTCTCACTAGCGAAAAATGTCTTGTTTAATGTCTCAAATGAGACGTCAACAAAAGATGTTTGGGACAAACTTCAGAATATGTATCAAATGGCGTCGGCCGCAAACAAAATCTTTATTATAAAGAAACTCTACAAACTGAAAATGAAGGAAGGGATTGCAATGTCAAATCATATAAATGATTTGAACACCCTATTATGTCAAGCAAGCTCGGTTGGTATGACTCAAGATGACGAATCCAAAGCAATCATCTTGTTATGTTCTTTACCTGATAGTTGGGATCCCGTAGTTACAACTGTAAGTACTTCAAGCTCTACGAAGTCAAAGCTGGCCTATGATGAAGTTGTTGCCACTTTATTAAGTGAAGACATGAGATGGAGTAATAAAGACTCCTCATCCGGTGATGCTCTCACTATGGTCAGCACTGAGAGAAGAGGAAGAAGCCATCATAGAGGAAATAATAATTACTATCAGCGAAGATCAAAGTCACCCAATCGTTCAAGGTCAAGAGGTAGGAATGGTGAATGCTGGTTTTGTGGTAAGCCTGGCCACACAAAGAGAAATTTTCAGGCTTACAAGAAAGCACAAGAAAATGTGAGAAACATGGAAGCAAATACAGCCTATGAGAAAGATGAATGTGCTTTAGTTCTTTCTACAAGTGATACAAAATCACATTCTTGGGTGATAGATTCTGGAGCTTCTTTCCATGCTACTTCATGTACGGATTATTTCACAAACTACCATGGTGGTCAATTTGGAGAGGTATTTCTTGGAGACAACAAATCCTGCGAAATAGTTGGCAAAGGTGACATTTTGTTACCTCTGGAAAATGGAGGGAAATGGTTGTTAAAAGATGTTCGCCATGTTCCCAAATTAAAGCGAAATCTAATTTCGGTTAGTCAGCTCTTTGCCCAAGGATATTATCCTTTCTTATCTCTGAATACTTGGAAAGTTACCAAGGGTTCGAGATTAATTTTCAAGGGAAACAAAGTTGATAATCTTTATCTTCTTGAGAAGCCTACTGAAATAGGGGCTGCTATGACAGTCATGGGCAGCGATGCAACACTTTGGCATCAAAGATTAGGCCACATGAGCAAAAAGGGCCTTGAGATAATGCTCAAAAGGGATCAACTACCGGGTATCCAATCCAAATTTGGAATTTTCTGAACATTGCCTTTATGGAAAGCAAAAGCGGGTCAGCTTCTTGAAAGATGGACATGATTTCAAGGAGAAACCATTGGAACTTGTACACTCAGATGTCTTTGGTCCGTTTGAGGTAAGCTCTTTAGGAGGTTCAAAATTTTTTGTTACATTCCTTGATGACTATACTAGGAAAGTATGGATATACATGATGGCAAATAAATCTGAAGTTTTTTCTAAGTTTAAAGTTTTCAAAGCTCTTGTTGAAAACCAAAGGGGTCATAAGATCAAATGTTTAAAAATGGATAATGGAGGTGAGTTTTGTTCGCTGGAGTTCGACAATTATTGTGCAGATAATGGTATTCGTAGGGTGAAAGTTGTGCCCTACACCCCTTAAGAAAATGGGGCAGCAAAAAGACTCAATAGGACAATAATGGAGAAAGCTCGGTGTATGCTTTCAAATGCAGGATTGGGCAAAGAATTCTAGGCTGAGGCATGTAATACAGCCGTCTATCTCATTAATCAGAGTCCTTCAAGGTTGAACTTCGGAATTTCGGAAGAGGAATGGCAAGGTAGAAGAGTTTCTTACTCTCATCTTAAAGTTTTTGGTTGTCAGGCTTTTGTACATGTGCCCAAAGAAAAGAGAAGCAAACTAGATCCTAAATCCGAGCCTTGCATATTCATTGGATATGGAGAGGATAAGTTTGGCTTCAGGCTTTGGAGTTTAACTGATCAGAAAATTATTAGAAGCAGAGATGTTGTCTTCAATGAGAAAACATTTCCAGCATTACATTCTCTAGAAATGTCTGAAAAAGAATTTGTACCAATCGCTGCACAAAAGAATGTTGGATTGAATCCACAAATAGTTTCTAACACTATTTCATATAGTCCCACCTCTGTACTATTTCCAAATTTATCATCTTCTTCCACTCCTGGGGACACAGGACATGATGATAGTTTTACACAAGAGTTTCTTGATATCTCTTCTCATGACAGGAATTTGTCTCTCCATCACAATCAAGCTTGTGAAAGTTTTTCAAACCAAAGTACAAGGGATCCTTTTACTGCATTGGGCTATCAGTCAAGGGATGACCCTTTATACCTGCGGTCTTTTGTAACTCCCCAAGAAATGCACCCAAACAATGAATGGGATGCACAGCATAGTGTGGGCAACACTAAAAACCTGTAGGATAGCGTTGGGAGGGACTATATGTCCAATTTTAATGCCCATCCACAAACGCAAGCTGGTCAACTAGATCCGCAGAATAACAATGCGTAGGGCATTACAAACATTACACATGGTATACAAACTGATCCGCAGGGTTACGGTGGGAGCATACGCTACGGTAGGAATACAGATCACATCCATGGCAATATACGAGGGCAGTTTCAGAGTGTAGATAATATGCCATGTAATCCGCAGGGTCCAAGTAATCTGCAAGTGGTAAATGGTATGCGGTATACTGAAGTTAATCCAGCTGAAACAATGAAAGCCGCATACCAAGAAAATCCACAGGATAGAAATGTTAATCCGCATCCGCAGGGTGTAGAATTCAATTCGCAAGGTGTGCAAATTGATTTGCAGGACGTTAATGTGCAGGGTATACATGGTGAGAGCATAGACCAGCATCTTGGTAATACCGGTTTTGAGGCACCCAATACAAATATATCACAAGGAGAAGGCACACTTCATAATAATCTGTTCTCAAGCAGCAGAGAGGGCATTCAACATTTAAACCAGCGAACTAGTGTAACCAGTTCTCCATTTGAATTGGTTCAACTAGAGAACAAAGAACCTCAAATGAGAAGATCCACTAGAGAACAAAGAATGCCGGCTAAATTCTCTGATTATGAATTATTGTACGCTGAAGAAGCAGAGCCTTCAATTCTAGTTTCAGAATTTTCAGAACTGTCTACATTCAAAGCAGCTCTCAAAGATGTCAATAGTGATAAATGGAAAACAGCGATGCGTGAAGAAATGGATTCTTTACTCAAGAATCGAACCTGGGATTTGGTATCTCTTCCGCCTAATCGAAGACCACTTAGGAACAAGTGGATATATTGTGTGAAAGATGAAGTGGAAGGCAATAAACACTTCAAAGCCAGATTGGTGGTAAAGGGATTTGATCAAGAAAAAGGGATAGATTTCAATGAAATCTTCTCACCAGTTGTCAAGATGAAAACCATCCAAACTGTTTTGGGATTAGCAGCAGCGTGGGATCTTGAGTTAGAATAGCTTGATGTAAAAACCACATTCCTACATGGTGATGTAGAAGAAGAACTTTACATGGAGCAGCCTCAAGGGTTCGTAAAGAAGGGACATGAACATCTTTATTGCAGATTAAATCGAAGCTTGTATGGCCTCAAACAAGTCCCAAGACAGTGGTATGTAAAATTTGATCGCTTCATGACTGAGCATAATTTCACAAGATGTGAATCAGACCCATGTGTTTACTTCAAGAAACTTCCAAGCGGTGAGTTTTTCATCCTTCTTCTTTATGTCGATGATATGTTAGTAGCTGGCTCAAACAAAAGAATAGTTAATGAGTTGAAACAAAAATTGGCAAGCAAGTTTGCAATGAAAGACTTAGGGGCGGCTAAAAAGATTCTTGGCATGACAATCACAAGGGATAGGAAAAAGAGGGAAATCACTTTGTCTCATAAACAATACATTGACAAAGTTGTTGAAAGATTTGGCATGGCTGAATCAAAAGTAACTCCTATTCCTCTTGCTGGTCATTTTCGATTAAGTTCTGAATTATGTCCTCAAACACAAGAAGAAAAGGAATTTATGGAGAAAATTCCATACAAATCAGCCATTGGTAGTATTATGTATGCTATGGTTTCTACTCGTCCCGACATTTCTCATGCGGTGGGAGTTGTGAGCAGGTTCATGAGCAATCCCGGCAAAGCTCATTAGGAAGCCATCAAATGGATACTAAGGTATCTAAAAGGTACTTCAGCTTATGTTTTATGTTTTGGCAGAAACAAAGTTCAACTACAAGGTTACACTGATTCTGATCTTGCCGGAGACTTGGACAAATGAAGGTCTACCACTGGTTACACCTTCACATTTGCTAGAGCTGCGATCAGTTGGGCTTCACGGTTGCAACATTGCATTGCTCTTTCTTCGGCTGAAGCTGAATACTTAGCTCTTTCCGAAGGTGCAAGGGAAATGATTTGGCTTCAGCGATTACTTGGTGAATTGAAAGTTCATCAAAATGAATATAATTTGTTTTGTGACAGCCGTAGTGCGATCTTCATGGCACATAATCAGTCATCACAACGTCGCTCCAAGCATGTTGATGCACATGCTCACTTTGTTCGTCATGCAGTCGAAGAGGGCAAGCTGAATGTTGTCAAGATTGACACCAAGATAAATCCGGCTGATATATTCACGAAGGTTGTTGCCAAAGAGAAGTTCGAATGTGCTAGAACTTCTCTTGGGCTTGTGAAGAAAAGATAGATCATTCTTTGAGCAGGGTATTGGGTGATCAGTTGCAGCATTGGTTGTCCTTCAGGTGGGAGTTTGTTGATATTGTGAAGGCCAACAGTCAAGTCTTCTTTTCCCTCCAATAATCGAGTCTCTTGGTTTCCAAAGACTCTTCATTTGTAATATTATTGGAGCCCTTTTATATGCTGCTCCTGCTCATTTGTAACTTAACTTTTTCTTATTAATTCAATACTCTGCAGTCTGGACGTAGCCACTATTGTGGTGAACCAGGATAAATCCGATGTTGTGTATTTCTTCTTATTGTAACATTTTCATTCTCTGTTTAATCCTTTCAAAATGAAGATTGTGAAGGTTGTGATTTTCCTCAGAAGATTTTTTTGAATCAAAATAGTTTATTTTTCAGATTCTACAGACTCACTAAAGGTCAATGTAAACTTCTACTCATTTATTCATTGTTTGATTGTAATATGGCATTCATTCATTCACTCATTCTTTGATTGAAATACAAATTACACTTTCTTGACATGAGACTAAAAAATGCACTTGTTTCAATAGTTATTGTTTAAATTCTATTAAATAATTAATATTCACTTACTAATACACTCATTATTTTTGACATGAATTAAACTTGTGTCTATATATAAAAAATAAGTCATATACAATCCCAGGAATCAAGTCCTCCTCAGTTTGAGAGATGTGAGAGGAGTTCCAGTCCATGCTTCCCTCGCTGCTATCTATGTCAAGTATGCACCCACAACACGCAAAACTCATTCTAACATCAAATTTCTTTATTGATAATTCTATATATTAGCAGTATAAAGTTAAAATTTAATGTTTTGGTTTATATTTTATGATTTATCACTAAGATTCGAGTGTCAAAACTGATTATAACAATTTATGATAACTTCATATATGAATGATATTAGTTTTTGATATAAAAAAATCGGGTTGCGCTCATGATATATCATGGAAATAACAATCCTAGAAGAGAAATAATAGCATGATAAAAGAGAAAAGAGGAGAAAAGATCATCAGAGACCATGATCTATCATATAAGAATAAAAAGATTAGAAACAAATTATTAAAAATGAATAGACAGTTACCCATCATCAAAATAACAGCAGGAGACAAAACGATTATTAAAGAATTAAAAGGCAATAGTATAGTATAAGAGCACTAGACGAGATTAGATTGTGATTCGCCATCCAATATGATTTCAAGTAAGAAAGAGAAGATAAAATATGATCCAAAAATTTCATTAAAAATGATGGTGTTCAGGACAAAAAATTGAACAAGTTCAAATATGCAGGTTGACAATATACCCAGAAGTGAATCGATTTTCCTTCTGAAACGTGTAAAGGGGACATGTAAATAAATTATACAAAAAAATATGCTCGATAATTTGAGTACCACAAATCAATTTTTCCAAAAGTTGTAATAAACTTTTTATATAGTACTTTTCAAAAAATTTTAAAAAATTGAAGTTCAATTTATTGATGAAATCTAAGTAATTTTCATAACATATTATAATTAAAATTGAATGAAAATGGAACACTTAGGGAAGTTCATTAGATATATTGTTGTTATTAATAGTTTTGGAAAAATTAAGATTTATCCTTATTTTTTCATTAGATAAAAAATTTAATTTTTTAGGAAAATCATTGTAAGATTTTTTATTTATTTTTGATAAAAATGGCATCACCATTATATTTTATTAACTGCTTCGGTGAGGCTCTAGGAGGAAAGAAGCAGGAAGTAAACCCCCCCTTCTTTGCGATCACAAGATTATTTTTGAATAATAATTCTATTAATTTTTCATTACAACATACTTTGTGATATATTAAGATTGAAAATTAGTTTGTGTATTATCTGTTTATCTATATATTTTTTTTATCATTGGAAACTATTTGATTTTAAATATTGGGTTTTTATTTCTCACAGTTCTAAAGTGTTGTCAAAAGAATACTTGTTTTTGGATGTGAATATACACTATTAGCTAACCTTGCATCCTTAAAAGATGTAGGTACTAGTAAAGAACAACATGAACATGAATATCAGGATGACCTATAAGAATTTGGAGAGTTCTAAATACATTTGTTGCATATATAATTGATTGATCTAAAGATAGTTCATATATACTAAATATAAGAACAAGCATAAGATATAGTTTAGAAATAAAGAACATTCGATACCAATATTTTCTTCACAACATTTGGATATAAATGATTTTTAGGCTCTTTTAAAACTCATTTTACCTTTACAAAAAAATACCTATAGATGAAATATTTTATTAAACATTTATTTCAAACCTTCAACATCCCTGCATTTTCCCATAAAATATCTATGTGCAGTTCCACAATAAACTAAATCTCAACCTATAATTTCATTAGTTATTCCTCGTTTACCCCTATAAAATCTATCAACTACACAAAAGTGAATGTAAACCTATTCCAGATATTATACCTTTTGCATACATTTATTCAAGAACCAGATAAAAATTCTTTATAGTGCTCATTTCTCCATGCTCCTATTTTAAAGCTAGGTGGAAGTCCATGATAGTACAACCAAGATTTAGAAATTTTAATTAAGCTGATAAGCTTATACGTGGGAGCTTTGCTCCTTGATTTTATAAATATTTGCCTGAAAATTTTCAACCTCTTGCCATAAAAAATAATTCAAGCCATTTTGAACTATTTTCTAACTATTTTAATTTCCTCTCATTTCTCTTTTATTTCATTTAAATAATTTTCTATTCTTATAAATTATAAACTTAAGTGATTTTAAGTTTCTAACTATATGACCACTTTCTAATTTAATTTTAAAATTGGCATATTTCTAATTGTAGTAGCAAAAACATGCTTATATTTTTTAAATGTATAATAATTAATTGAAAAAAAAAATCAATAGTATCACAGTCTTTATAATAATTAATTTCCTCACCTTTCTCAACACTTCCATTTGATATTGAAGTTTCCTATTTTGAAAAAATCCTTAAAAAATGGAGTTTCTAAATGTATTAATTAATTTGTGCATATCTTTCAACCTTGGTTTCTTTGAAAATGTTGTAGGATAGAGCTCAGGGCCAAGACAAAGACTATATATATCAACTCCATGAATTGTTTGTAATAATTCGCTCTCCATTTTGTCATGATATGGTAGCTTAAAGATGTTCTTCATAAAAATAGTATTTTATGCATAACTTCACATTTGTATCTATTATGTGACTTTATTTGCTAAACACATTTTGAATTGTAATAATGAAGATCTAACAAACTCTATTTATGTTCTTAACAATTATCACTCTGCATGAGAGTAGCTAGTGATTTGTCAACTAGAATTTGTTATATATTTTCATAGTACTCTACAATCTCATGGAAACTAGGACTCTATATTGGTTCATCTACTGGAGAAATGCAGTTTATGGCTGTTAATTTCACCAAGATGAATTGACTGCATACTAATGTTTTTTTAAAATTACAAATCAGTATAATTGGGTGCCATTATAGTTCTTAAGGTAAATTTTCCTTCTTAATTTTATTATTTTCATTGGATTTTTAATGTAATCCTTTTTTTTTTTTATAAAAAATAAATATAGCAACATCTTTTACTTGTATGAAATCTGCATGCACTACATCTATGCAAAAATGTATTTAAATCTACATGCACTACATATATAAAAATGTATTTAGTTAAATCCTACATCCCTATTTTGTCTTCTCATTCCAAATACAATTTTTTGAAATTTGTTGTAAACCTATAAAAGATGTGTTAAATCTTTACTCCCTTTCAATTTTCCGTATAGATGTTATTAGATCATAAAATCTTAGTCATGTGTTGATTGCATAATTGAATCAGCTTCACTAAGAATTCTTAGTTGAATGTCCTTATTGGTACTAATTAGCAACATAGACATCTCATAAGCAATTTGAAAATCCCATCAACTACCTAGCAATCTTCTGATGATCTCATAGAATCCTCATGGTTTATGCTATCATGCACTATAATCAATAATAATCATGGCTCAAAGATGTGATGGACAAAAAAATGTGTGTGACACTCTGTATACAACTATACAGATTTCTCTAAGGAATACACAAACCTTGGCTTGCAGAACTTGTCATATTCAAGAATAACATTGCTTGAGAAATTGTTCTTCTATGAAACAATATTTGGTAAGGTTTGACATGAGATAGTAGGAAAATTCATATAACATAGTTGAATTTCCCTAAATACAAGATCTGATTCAACAATGTATCCTATATAGACCTCAAAATATTACATTAACATGCAAAATACAACCCATGGATCCAAATCTGATTCCAACAACAAAAAATAAAATTGACAGATTCATGCTTCTTTAATATTGGAAGCCAATATTGGAGGTTAAGCTAACAATAATCTTGGTAGACAAATAAGGCAAGTAGACAAGATAGGATATTAGTTTAATGGGAAGATACTGATGCTATGATACCAACATAATGATACAAAATCAGGTCTGCCACCTATTGAGTATTCCAAACTTTGTCAAATCTATTCCAATTTATCATAAGATTAAATTAAATTTGATGATGCCCTATGTACAATGCACTACTATCCTACAAAAATAAATTTATATATTTTACTACTTTGTTACTCTACACTTGAATATTGATACAATTTATTTATTTTTAAATTACAAACATTCCAATTTCTTTTTATTACATTTCTTTTCAATTTCAAAATGGAGTATTACCTACAAATTATCATTATACTATCATTTCTATTAGCTTCTCATTACACGTACAAAAACATGCAACTGCTAGTTAATTAGTTTTGTAGCCCATAAATAATAGGCATGTCCCTTTTGTAGTTCTTTTAATTTGACATTATGTTCATAACATGGAATACATAAAGTTTTTTACTATAAGTCATATGATTATGGTTCATAATTGATATAAGTTCAATATACGATATAATTAGAATGGTAATCATTATGTCATTGTTGTAGAGAAATAAAAATAATAATATATGTTCATCAAACAAATATGATGCACTAGGTCATTGACAATATGTGATAGCATGTGGCATATCAACATTAAAAAATTATTAAGAAATACATGGGACTATCATGAGTTAATGAGCTAAAAATAGTCAATGACAAAGCATTTGACAAAATGTCAAAAATACCATTCTTAAGATAATAGTAAATCTATGGAATGGTAGAAAAAAAGCATAGTTACATTATCTCTACATGGTAAGTTGAATAATTTCATGATATTTCATCCCACTTGTAGGAACAATCACTACGATTAACTAATGAATTTAGAATTCCATTAGAGACATTCAAGGCTACTTTGAAAGAAACAAGAAAGAAGAGCTTGGGACTTCTCAAGATGACAAATGAGTCGACCAATAAAAGGATTTGTGAAAAGGATAATAAAAAGTACACTCGTCAAGGTATATTCAATCTGATGAGCAGCAATTTATTGAGAGAAGATACATATAAAAAAGAATTGGAGTATTATAGACATATTTATACGAAAAATTCCTCGTAAGTTCTCTAAAACATTAGCATGGTTAAGTAACCTAAATAGTTAAATGTGAAAATAAAGGTATGTTATAGTCAATGCACTCACTAGTTAGGGGTAGTGACAACCATATAAGTTACAAAATACAAGTAGTTGGGTGCATTGATTAAAATAATAATTGTAATGTCAAAATCATTACTTGATATTAGACTGGTAAAGACTTTTTAATCTTCAATTTTAAGAAATTAAATACAACTTGTTGACTACGGGAAAATCATAAATTATATTTTAAAAAACAAGATAGTATAGTATAAAATTGTAAACATTAAAGATACAACATGTTGGGTCTTCCTTTGACTGTGAGCCACCTTCCTCTTCTCCCATCTATAATCTCCGTCCTCTAGTCTTTGACCGTGCTAAGGAGGCATGGTCTTACTCTCAACAATCAATTTCTCTCACCAACCTCCCCCAATGTGAGGGCTGGTGTAGTAACCTTAATTGTAAATTGTGAACATACAAGTATGTCATAGTCAATGCACCTAATGTTTAGTGGCAACAACCATGATGTAAGGTCATAAATATAAGTAGTTGGTTGCATTGATTAAAATAACTACTATAAGGCCCACATTATTGATTGATAATAGACCATGAAAGACTTTTTATTTTGAAATGCATATGTGTTCATTGGATATGGACTAGAAACATTTTCTTTTGAAGATTAAAATGAGCTTAGTTTAGTGATGTTAATATTTATTATTATCCCATTATTATCTAATAGGTCTAGTCATATCATTATGCATTGAATAATAAATTAACATTGGGGAATGTAGGAGGATGTAGAATAATGTTGACAATAATAACTTATGTATATAAACAATGCATATCTTAATATAAGAAATTACATTGACTTGTTTCATCTATTATTTCAGTTTAATATATTTTTTTCATTAAATTTGAAAGTAGAATATGAACTTCCTTTTTGTATAATTCCTACTTCATTTATTTAAATTAAAGAAATTCCTACTTAAAGTCTAAATAGATTTCAATTGATTCCATCAATTTATTTTTTCTTGTGTCCATTCTCATGAGTAGATATACAAAATATTTTTCTTACTGTTTTTTCCCTCTTCATATCTTCACAAAACCATGATATAGAAAGATCTATTCTCACATGAGATAATTGATTACATTGAGGAGGTGGTGAAATAAATATATAACACACATGGATCTTCTCAATTGAGTATCACTATTGTACTATAGGTGAGACAACTTTTATGAAAATTTTATTTTGATTGTTTATGAGTCAAATATAATTTAATCAAATGTTACTTCACTATTTTTTATAAGATCAATTTGTCAAAAGGATAAACACTTTTGTGCATACTATAGATTCATAAGGTGCAAATATTCCAAGGGGATTGTTCTTTAATTCTCAATATAAACATTCACAATAATAACAAAATCATGTTTGAACCTTGATGACAATATCAATATCGCCACACTTAGACTATCAAACTATACACATGTTTATAATTTACAAAAATAATAATATTTTTTATAATATTAATTATGCATAGGCATTCAAGAAATCATTTTATTTTTTTATTCATTTTATGAATAGTCCTTTTCTATTAATAAATACTATACTAAGATTCAATTCACAAAAAGGGCCAGGGATACAAGATCACCCCATGAGAGTTGACACGACCGAAGTTAGAATCATAAACTATTCATAAAAAGAAAAAATCTTAAATTTTAATTAAGGAATCTTTTCATTTTTAAACATGATTAAATATTTAAACAATTTATAGATGAATAGTTATAAATATTAAATTTATATTTTATTATTTTTTGAAGTTCGATATATATTAAATAGAAAGACCAGTATGTAAACAATGAATAGATAAATTAGCATGCACCCCATGGTGGGATAGACAACATAAAAGAATTCATGTAGTAATGAATGGGATTTGCATTGAATGGGCAGAAGTATGAGAAAAATAAAAACATAGAATACAATGTGTTGCGATAGAATAAAATATATTTTATTCAATTCACTATGATTTCAAATGAATACATAGTGCCTTTTTATAGGAAAGCATACAATATTCTAGAAAAATCTAGCATTAGTGACAAGACAAAATATCTACATATTTATGGAAAATACTATAGCCGACTCAAACTTCTGAAATATACTTCAGCCAACACAACCTAAACCTAAATCTAATAATCTAGAAACATCTAATGAAAAATGATTAATTCTTAGTAGAAATTACTATTTCTAACACTCTCCCCTAATTTCTACTATCAAATTTGGTCACATACAAATTCCTATGTGCCATGTAATCTTCATATCTGTTAATGCATGAGTAGTGTCTTCCAAGGCTATGGCCTTAATTTCTACAAATATTTTGTGACCAATTGGTTGTCAATGATTTCATCTTTTCATAGGATCCACTAATAAATTTGATAATCTTGATAATCTTGCTTCATTTGTCACAAATGCCAGTGACAAGGTTTACTAATAAGCTTTTGCCTCTTTGATGCCTTGCTCTAATTTGTTTCCCAATACTATTGCATTCCTTCTTACACTTGAACATCCTGAATAAACCTCTGATCATTCCTACAACTCTTTGCCAAGTTGATCCATAGCTCCATCCACAAAACATTTTTATACAACCTCCCATAAAATCATTTTTGCAATATTTATTCCAACATGTCTTATAACAATGATTTTTCAAGTCACAAAAATTACAAGGATGTGTATCCCAACATCTATCCTTTTTATGCCCTTTCCTGTTACAGTGTGAACACTGCACAATCTGTATGATTTCAATTGAATCTCTTAAGCCTTTATTTATCTTTCCACTTCCTACATTATATCCAAGGCCTGCATATTTTGTTCTGACTATAGTCTCAATCGGATTCCTTAACCCTTGTTCATCCTTTCCTAGACCTTTACCTTTGAAACCCTTTCTTTCCATAATCTTCAGACCAATACTATTATTATCATAACAAACAAAATCTAAAAATTTCTTGTCATTTACTTTTTTATAGTTCTCATCACAAACACTTTCAGCGTAAGAAAATCACATTTCTCAATCCCATAATCACTCAAAACATTTGTGTCACAAGATACATAACATACAAATGGTTTTACATTCAAACATTCTTTCTCTTGTTTCAAAGTAGACAAATCCTTCTTTAACATACTATTTTCCTCTTCCAATTTCTTCACATTTTCTTCTAAAACTTTGTTCGTTTTCTCAATATAGAAATGGTTTCACATTCAAACATTTTTTCTCCTGTTTCAAAGTAGACAAATCCTTCTTTAACATACTATTTTCCTCTTCCAATTTCTTCACATTTTCTTCTAAAACTTTGTTCGTTTTCTCAACATCATCAAACAAATTTAACTTTTCTTCTAATTCTCTATTTTGCTCTCTAAGCTTGCATGTTTCCTTCACCTGCCAATTATGTACTTCTTCTACAAAGTTTAGCCTATCCTAGACTAGCTCTTCCATTCTCTCTTTATATTCACTAATTTCATTTAAAAATTTGCATTTTTTTCTGACCTCTCTCCAATCATTGCAAACTTTTCTATCTCTAGTTTCAATAAATTTTTTTTTAAACAACCCATTTCAAGAGTCAAATTTATATTAAAAAATTAACACTCTTTTACCTTGCTTTCTCATTTTAATAAACTCAAATCTATCAAATGAAAATCCAAGCTCCCTCTTAAAACACAAATCTAAAAACCTTTGTCAACATCAAATTTCATGCTTAACGTGATTCATTTTTTTTAACACTCCACTATGACATTGATTTCCTGATTGTGAACTCTTTTCATAGGCTCAATGTGCTCTGCAAACATTTCAATGGTCTCTTTCACAAACTAGTGGCTCCAAAGCAATGCTCGCTCTTTCTTCTGACACACCAACAATTCTTTGGACAATACATTCCTTTTTTTTCAATGAAATCTGAATTGGCATCTTTCCGACTCAAAACTTCCACATGATCTGACCCATTGGCAGACAACAACACTCTGACACTTCTCTATTTCAGTAGATATGACCTTCACACCTTGGCTGCACCAAAATATCACTTTCTCTTTTATCATAGTCAGCAATTATGTTCAACCTGGCTGGATCTTGCAATAACTTTCTATCCCCTTTCTCTACTGCAATCCTCCTTATGCACAATCCTTCTTAACTCCTCTTCTTAACCTCGCTCTGATACCAATTTGATGGATGGCCAGTGGCACAGGAAAATACAAAACAACAAACACAATGTGCTGTGGCATAATTAAAATATATTATGATTTCAAATGAATACATAGTGTCTTTTTATAGGCAAGCGTACAATATTCTAGATAAATCTAGCATTAGCCGACAAGACAAAATATCTACATATTTATAGAAAATTCTATAGCCAACTCAAACTTTTGGAAAATACTTCAGTTGACACAACCTAAACCTAAATTTAATAATTTAAAAACATCTAATGACAGACAATTAATTCTTAGTAGAAATTACTATTTTTAACAATTTGCACCGTAATACCTTAATACAAGACATTGAAAATACAGGACAGAATAAATTTGAAGCAAGCCCATGCCTCCAACGTTCAGGGCATAATTTTGCTTAACCTACTTAGCAAAGTAAGACTTCATAATCTTTTGTTGCGGATGCAAGGAAACAGAAACTTTAAAATCTTATCAACCCTCTGGAAGTATTTCTTTCTCCATCCCTTTCTCACTGCAAGCAATAACATTACACAGGAAAAACCTGCTACATGTGACAGTAACAGTCCAACCTCATACCGTAGTATCTGATTTCTGTCATCTTCATTTCTGTCTTCCAAACCATTTGGATGGGGAGCAAACTCTGGCCAAGCGCATTTCTTTGGAAGAGGGCACCCTTCCAAATATAGATTTCCAGAATAGTATGTTTTATCAAATGTGGTCATCTGTCCTCCTTGAGGTATGCTACCAGATAAGTTGTTGTTGGACAAATTTAAGTATGCCAATAAAGTCAACAATTGCATTTCAGCAGGAATCCTTCCAGAAATCCTGTTTGTCGAGAGATCTAGTGACTCTAGTTTTCTCATTTCCCCAAAACTGGATGGAATAATTCCATCCAATTTATTCATTGATAGATTTAGATACTTCAACCCCTTCAACTTCCCAAAATCCAATGGAATTTCTCCACTTAATAGATTATTGGAGAGATCTATGCCTGTGAATGTTGAAAAAATATACTTGTAATGCCGTTCTGAGCCTTTCACAGTCATGTCAAAATCATCATGAGACGAAACTTGATATATAAGTGGCTCAACAGGGCCAATCCCCCTATATGACTTAATCCCATTGTCTTTTGTAATTACATGAAATGGATTCAACTGATCTGATAATATATGGCCATCTTCTCCTGAGAAACCCATTGCTTGTAGAGATGAAATGTTAGGGGGAATAGAACCTGATATATTGTTAGACGAGAGGTCTAAGACCTGGAGTTGTTTCAATTGGACAATTTCTGAAGGAATGCTGCCATTGAAGCGATTATCATTCATCATCAACACCTGAAGGGCTGATAGATATCCAACTGACCCTGGAATATCCCCATGAAATCTGTTCTGTCCAATATCTAGTACTTGTATCTTCTTACAATTGGTGATTGACACAGGGAAGGCTCCACTTAACTTATTGTTTCTCACAATGAGAGAGGAGGAACATATCCCATGGGGTATACTTCCATTCAACCTATTATGCCCCAAATTTAGCACTTGAATCATCTTATAATCGGCAAAGCATGAAGGAATGCCTCCATTCAATTTGTTGTTTGAAAGATCTAACTTTTCAAGGTGAGTTAAATTGCACAAACTTTGAGGAATTTCGCCAACAAGAGAATTGTCATTAACCATCAGGAGCTGTAGATCTGGAGGCCAAGAAGATGATATATTTCCAGTGAAAGCATTCCCAGATACATCAAATACTGTCATCCAACGAATTAATCTCGCTGGGACAACAAGACTGCCGCTGAAATGATTTCCTGAAAGGTTGAACAGGTACAACTGAGGATTGTTCTCGAGTATCCATGAGGGGATTTCACCAACAATATTGTCGTCAGCCAGTGCTAACCTCTGTAGTGAATACTGAGTGAAAAGCCATTCCGGGAATCGACCACCAATACTGCATGAGACTAGATCTAAGCCTGCTAACTGGAATTGGGGCAGCCAACTTGTGCTAATATTAAGAACACAGTATGATAGGTACAAATATTTCAAATCTGCAAGGTTGTGAAACAAATTATCTAAAATAGTAATACGGGAGAGCCAGAGAACCTTTATGGAGGATGGCAATGCCAACTGTGAGGAACTAACGTTCTCAGATAATGAAAAATCACGAGCAAAGAGCAAATTGAGGGAGGAAAGACCAGTGAGTTGAAGACTCGCATTGAACTTGTTGCCAGAAATACTCAAGAACTTGAGGAAGGACAACTTGTTCAAGGAAGGTGGGATTGGTCCAGTAAATTTATTGTAATGGACACTAAGCCTACGAAGAAAGATAAGATTTCCTAGACCTGATGGTAGGACTCCTTCGAGTTGATTGATGCTTACATCTAGATAGCTAAGATTTGTGAGGAAGCAAATCTCAGGGGGAACTATTCCTGTCAAGCTATTGTTTTTTAACACCACAAACTGAAGATGAGAAAGATTTCCCAAACAGGAAGGGATACTACCTGTTAATCCAATGCTTTTCAGGACAAGATATTTGAGAAAAGGGAGGTTGCACAAACCACTTGATATGACTCCTCTCTGCAATCCCTGCTCTGCATAGCTGGTGTAACCAGTCAAATTAAGCTGCTCTACATGGCCGGTGACATGACTGCAGGATATTCCTTCCCATGTGGAGCAACAGTCGCTTCCATTACTCCATGAACTGAGAATGCCATCAGACACGTTCAAGGCTTCTTTAAAGGAAAGAAGAGCTTGGGATTCCTTGGAAGGACAAATTATTATACCAATACATGGGCTTGTAGACAGGATAATGAAAAACGCAATTTGAAGGGCGATGTTGGTAGAGGCAGACATTGCTTGGCAGAAGCTGCAGACAACAGAGAAGTAGTCTTTGAGAGGCACACTGATATAGGATAACCTTCCCACTTATTTAGAATGAGAAAGATTTCACATAGATTGATTTTTACATGACAAGAAATCAATGGATAGATTTTTACGTGGCTAGAAATCAATGCTAACACTTGACTGTTAGCTATTGACAATTTCAAAGGGGTGAGCACCAATATATTCTCAGAGAAATAAATTGTAGAAATGTGTATAGGTAGTATTATAAATCTGGTTTAGAGATTATAATAATAATAAGTTATAAAAGTAGTTATAAATAGCTGTCACTCAAGCGTAGATAATGATAGGGAACAATTTTTTTTATAAATATGAATAGCTAATATATTAGTGATCATATATTTTAGTGGATTTTTTTAATATAAATTTTTAATTTAATTATATATATTTTTCAATTCAATCATTTAATGTTGAAAATAAAATTGATTTGAAATTTTAAATAATGTAAATGTGTCGATTAATAACTATTTATTGAGATAACTAATAAAATTTAAATTATAAGAAAATAGTTGTCATATTAATAAGAAACTATTTTGTGAATAAAATTCATTTTACATTTCAGTAGATTTTCTTACTAATATTATAATATATTACTTTATAACTTTATTTAAAATTGTGTGTGATTGTGTGTGTGTGTGTGTGTTTATTAGTCTATTAAACATTATAGATTTGATTGTTGAAAATAATTTTTTTATTAAAAAAATTTGTCAAAGACACAATTATATTTATTTATATTTTACCACATAATATCTATATAGGATAACAAATTACACTCAAAACAATTTCAAAGAAATATAAATTTTTATTGAAAATAATTATTATTAGAGGAACATGGTTGGTTGTTGTTTATTTGCAGAAAGTTTATAGTGCTATTAATGTGCTATTAATATGTTGGTTTGTTAGATGGGCCAACATCCTTTTACTTCTTTTAATAATAAAAAACATTAAAAGTCATACACTTACATTCAAGAACTCTTTCAAAATTATATTAAAGCTAAAGAGAAATTAAAAAATAATTAGAGATTCAGAATGGTTTGGATCACCAAGCCTTGAGAAGAATTCATTTAATGGGTCCTTATAAATTAGCTGCACCATGTTGCTTTTCAAATCTCATCCATTTATAATAAAAACTACATTGTTAAAGGTAAAGTTAATTAGAGCAAGAAAAATTGCTCGAGAGAAGTTGCAAAGAGAATTTAACTTAAGAGACATATTCCTACAACATTGGATAATCTTTCTAATAGTTCACAAGGGCAACATGGTCCGACAGTGAAAAGTATTTGACATACATTTATATGGTTATAATATCACTCTAACATATGACCTTGATGGTGGACAAGGGAAGCATGACCACAACCCTCTGGTACATACACAATGAATGCCCAAGCTTACATGTATATAGACTTTTGAGTTGTTTATGGACAATGAGGAATGAATGCATATAAATGTGAAAGGTTGTTTATAGATTATAATTTTATCTTTTCTTTATTGATAGTAACCCTCCAAAATATGTGAAGATTAATTATTAATGAATCAATAATAAAATTAAAAATATTATATTATAATATAAATACTTCTATATAGTGATATTTTTATAAATATGAACAATCAATGTTACAATGATAATATTTTTAGTTGCTATGTCTTTTTCATTATTTATGAATTCAATTAAAATTTTTGATGATTTGTTGGTGAAAAGAAAATTGGTAGGTTGAGATATTAGCTTACTCCAATATTCATCAATTGATATGATTAATATTATTTTAAAATTTAACATTTGATTATAAGAAAGGTTCCTAAAGTGGATTATAAATTGATAGCAATCCATAAAATTTTAACACTATACTTAAATACGAGATTAAAGTAGTTCTCTCAAGTTTTTCATCTTTAGTAGATTCATCTACCATTGTAACATAAACAAATTCTTCATCTTGTTGATTAGAATCACTTTTAGAACCATCTTCTTCAATAATACATAACAAGATTTCTTACCTTTTACTTTGCAGTCTTTGTTATCTTAGTTGTCTCTCCTTCCTTGGTATTTCTTGTCTTTCCTTTCCTCATTTTCATCTCTTTCGGGATATTTTGTACTAATATGACCAACTTTGTTACATGTAAAATAGATTATATGAAGTTTACCTTTGTATTTGTCTTCTCTTGGTAGCCTTCTTGCCAATAATACTTCTAACTCATCCAGATGATCATCTGATTCAGTGTTCTAACTCTATTCTTCACTTGTTTTGATAAATTCACCAGTCAAACAACCAACATAAAACATCTCTTGTACCTCCTTGAATAGGTATCTTTGGTCTTTTGCCTCTTAAACATAATCATAGATCTTAGGGTTTGATTAGATTCATTGAATCTTCCCACCATTTTTTCCTTCTTCTTCTTCTCTTGAAACTTATGAAAAGTTCCCAATAAATTATTTCCATAGATTTCTTTAAAAACTCAATTTTTCCATTAAATACATGCTATCTCATCAATCCTTATCCTTCAGACATTTTTACCAATTTGAAAATTCAACTATGTTGGCCTCAAATCTTTATTCTTTTAGAGTGTTAATTTACAGACACTTGGTCATTAATATTTTCTTCAACTCATTCAGATTGATCATGAATATTTGAATGTCAAAACTAATTATAACAATTTATGATAACTTCATAAATGAATGATATTAGTTTTCGATATCAAAAAATCGGATTCCACTCCATGATATATCATCAAAATAACAATACTATAAGAGAAAAAATAGCATGAAAAAAGAGAAAAGAGGAGAAAAGATCGTCAAGACAATGATCTATCATATAAGAATAAAAAGATTAGAAACAAATTATTAAAAATGAATAGACAATTATCCATCATCAAAATAATAGTACGAGATGAAACGATTACTAAAGAATTAAAAGGCAATAGTATAGTATAAGAGCACTAGACGAGATTAGATCGTGATTCACCATCCAATACGATTTCAAGTAAGAAAGAGAAGATAAAATATGATAAAAAAAAATCATTGCAAATGATGGTGTCAGGAATTTTTTTTTGAACAATTTCAAATATGCAGGTTGACAATATATCCAGAAGTGAATCAAATTTTCCTTCTGAAAAGTGTGAACGGGGCATGTACATAAATTATACGAAAAAATATGTTCAATAATTTGAGTACCATAAATCATTTTTTTCCAAAAGTTGTAATAAACTTTTTATGTAGTACTTTTCAAAATATTTTAAAAAATTAAAGTTCAATTTATTGATGAAATCTAATTTACTTAATATTTTATAATTAAAATTGATTGAAAATGGAACAGGTAGGGAAGTTCATTAGATATATTGTTGTTATTAATAGTTTTAGAAAAACTAAAATTTATCTTTATTTTTTCATTAGATAAAATATTTAATTTTTTAGGAAAATCATTGTAAGATTTTTTTAAATTTTTTTCTGATGAAAATGACATCACCATTATATTTTATTAATTGCTTCACTAGGAGGAAAGAAGCGGGAATTAAATGCCTATTCCTTACGATTACAAGATTATTTTTGAATAATAAATCTATTAATTTTCATTACAACATACTTTGTGATATATTAAGATTGAAAATTAGTTTTTGTATTATCTTTTTATCTATATAATTTTTATCATTGGTAACTATTTGATTGTAAATATTGGGCTTTTATTTCTCACAGTTCTAAAGTGTTGTCAAAAGAACGCTTATTTATCCTTTAACCGAACATTTCATATATAATTATATACAATTTTTTTATCACATTTCAATTTTTTTAACACATTTCCTTCTTAGCTATTCATTCCACCCTTTGTTATAGTTCCAAGACTAATTCCTCCCACAAAACTAGTAAAGAAGCACAAAATATTCCTAAGGAATAAATATTTACAAGAAACATAATAGAAATGTGTATTTTTACTAGAAATTTTCTTCCTCGCCTACATTATATTAACCATGGTGTATATTCCTATGGGTATAACCAATGCATTTTGTTAAGGTGCAATTGCTAGTTACTATTTCTTCTTCTATAAACATAATTATTGTTACTCTTTTATCAAAGACACTATCAGAATTGTTCGAATCAAATTATATAGCCAAAAATAGTAATACTAAATAGTAAAACTATTAAGGAAAATTCCAAGAAACATTCACAATAGTACACTAAGTGGTGACAAACACTCACCATGGTAAATTTCTTGACATAATTATTTACTATTTTGCATCTGAATAAAGATAATTTTTGACAAAATACATTATTAATTTAATAAACAAGCTTAAGACTAAAGACCCAAATAATTGTGGCATAGTTTTATATGATCTTATTGGCATAAGAACCTTTCTTATTCTCTTCTTACAAATGGAAGGAAATAGCTCTTTAAAATAATGTTAGTTCCCACATGAAGTATTTCTTCATCCAACAATTTCTTACTAGAAGCAATAATATTACACAGGAAAAACCTACTACATGTGACAATCCTAATCGAATCCCATGCCATGATATTTTCTTTCTATAATCTTTGTTTCTATCTTGAATAACATCTATAGAATGAAGGTGGGGAGCAAATTCTATCCATAAATATTTCTTTGTGGCTAGACATCCTTTCAAATATAAATTTTCCAGAATATGATGTGTTTTCAAATGTGACCATTTTTCCTCCTCATGGGATGCTACCTAAGATGTTGTTGTTGGGAAATTGAATCATGCCAATGAAGAGACAAAGGTCTAGGGACCCTAGTTGGCTCAATTCCCCTATATTAGGTGGGATTATTCTACTAAGGTTGTTCATTAATAAATTACGAAACCTCAATCCCTTCATTGAAAGATTAAGAAACCCCAAGCCCTTCAGCTTTCCAATATCAAAAGGCTCATGTCCATTCAATTGATTGTTAGAGAGATCTATGCATGTTAGTGTGGAAAGAATAAATGGGTAGTGCTGCTCTAGGCCTTTCACTATCAACTTCAATTCATCATGAGATGGAACTTCAAATATCCATTTCTCAAAAGGGCCAAGCATAGAATGTACATGACCTAATGTCAGTGTCTCTTTCATGTACAAGGCAAGGGTTCAAATAGGAAAATTATATATGCCCATCTTCTCTTGAACACTCATTGCATAAAGAGATACAATATTGTTTGGAATAAAACCTAATCTATTGTTAGAAGAAAGGTCAAAGATCTGGAGGTGCTCCAATTGGAAATTTCCAAAGGAATATTGCCACTGAAATTATTAACTTTCATTATCAAGACTTGAAGCAATGACAGATTTCCAATTAACCATGGAATATCACCAGTAAATTTTTTGTCCCCCAAATCTATTAGTTTTAAGGACTTACAATTGGTCAATAAGGATGGAAAAGCTCCACTCAACTTATTATTACTTACACTTAGGGAGGAACTACAAAACCAATGGGGTATGCCTCCCTCCAAATTATTATCTCCTAGATTTAGCACTTTGAATTACCTTATAGTTGGCAAAGTATGGAGCAATTTTTCCATTAGAAATGTTTTTGACTAGATCTAATTTTACAAGGTAAATTTAATTGCAAAGGCTCATAGGAATATTTCCAATTAGATCATTGTCATTAGAAATGAAGAGTTATAGATACTAGAATTGTCCAATCAATGCATTTTGAGACAGATATAACTTTGTTACTATAGGAATTGATCTTTCGGGGGTATTAAGGCTTCCATACAAATGATTTCTTGAAAGGTTTAGCATAAACAACCTAGCATTGTTCTTCCATAACAAGTACGGGATTTCATTAGTAATATTGTTGTCAACCAATACCAATCTCTTTAATGAGTATTGAGTTACTAACCACTGAGGAATTTGACTACCAAACCTACAGTATAATCTTACAGTTAAGCCTCCTTACTAGAACTATGAAATCTATGATACACTAATATTACATACACAATACAATAGAAACATGCATTTTGAACCTAAAAGGTTATGAAATAGCATATTTGAAATGTTAATGTTGGAGAGCTAGAGAATCTTTATAGAGTAAGTTATTTCTAGCTGTGAATAAGTAATTTACTTGTGGAAGGAAAATTGACTTGCATACAGTTGCCTAAGGGAAGAAAGACCAGCAAGATGAATCCTCTCATCGAATCAGTTAAAGATAAAATTTCTAGGGAAAAAATCATAACACAAAAGAAGAGAAAGAGAGATTTTGTATAAATGGTTGCAATACTCCAATCAGTTGGTTATAAGTTATATCTAAAAAGATAAGATTGGCCAAGTGATGAATCGTAAGGGGGACTATCCCTCTCACCCTGTTGATTGTAAACTGTAGATATTTAAGATGAGAGATCTTTTCAAAGTAGGAAGGAACAATACTAGTTAGGCCAATGCTCCTCAAGTTGAGGTATTTGAGGAAAGGAAGGTTGCACAAACTATTTGATATGTCTCCACTCTCCACACCCTATTCTCCATGGTTAGTGTAAGTAGTGAAATTTACCCACTCTACATGGTAACTTCAATTATTTCATGATACATCATCCCACTTGGAGGAACAATCACTTCCATTAACCGATGAATTTAGAATTCCATCAGAGATATTCAAGTCTGCTTTGAAAGAAAGAAGAAAGAAGAGCTTGGGACTTCTTATTATGACAACTAAATCGACCAACAGATGGATTTGTGAAAAGGATAATAAAAAGTACACTCGTCAAGGTATATTCAATCCAATGAGCAGCCATTAACTTAGAGAAGATACATATAATAATGAATTGGAGTTTTATAGACATATTTATACGACAACCTCCCTGTGAGTTCACTAAAACATTGCTATGGTTAAGTAACCTAAATAGTTAAATGTGAAAAAAGCTATGTTATAGTCAACGCGACTCACCAGTTAGGGGCAATCATAACCATATAAGTTACAAAATATAAGTAGTTGGGTGCATTGATTAAAATAATAATTGTAATGTCAAAATTATTACTTGATAATAGACTGGTAAAGACTTTTTAATCTTCAATTTTAAGATATTAAATACAACTTGTTGACTATGGAAAAATCATAAATTATATTTTAAAAAACAAGATGGTATGGCATAAGATTGCAAAGACTAAAATACAATGTGTTGGGTCTTTCTTGGACTTTGAGCCACCTTCCTCTTCACCCATCTTTAATCTTCATCCTCTAGTCTTTGACTGTGCTAAGGAGTCATGGTCTTGCTCTCAACAATCACTTTCTCTCACCAACCTCCCCCCATGTGAGGGTTGGTGTAGTAACCTAATGTTTAGTTGCAATAACCATGATGTAAGATCATAAATATAAGTAGTTGGGTGCATTGATTAAAACAACAACTATAAAGGCCACCTTATTGATTGATAATAGACCGTGAAAGACTTTTTATTCTTACATGCATATGTGTTCATTAGATATGGACTAGAAACATTTTCTTTTTAAAATTAAAATGAGCTTATTTTAGTGATGTTAACATTTATTATTATTTAATTGTTATTTAATAGGTCTAGTCATATCATTATGCATCGAATAATAGTGCAGTTGGGGAATGTAGGAGGATGTAGAATAATGTTGGAAATTATAACCTATGTATATAAACAATGGATATCTTAATATAAGCAATTACATTGACTTGTTTCATCTATTATTTCAGTTTAATATATTTTGTTCAATGAATTTGAAAGTAGAATATGAACTTCCCTTTTGTGTAATTCCTACTTAATTTATTTAAATTAAACAAACTCCTACTTAATGTCTAAATAAGTTCCAATTGATTCCATCAATTTATTTTTTCTTCTATCCATTCTCATGAGTAGATATACAAAATATTTTTCTTAGTGTTTTTTACCTCTTCATATCTTCACAAAACCATGATATAGAAAGATCTGTTCTCACATGAGATATTTGATTACATTGAGGAGGTGGTGAAACAAATATATGACACATGGATCTTCATAGTTGAATATCACTATTGTACTATAGATGAGACAACTTTTATGAAAATTTTATTTTTATTGTTTATGACTCAAAGAAAATTTAATCAAATGGTACTTAACTATTTATGATGAGATCAATTTGTCAAAATGATAAATTCTTTTGTGCATACAATAAATTGATAAGGTGCAAATATTCCAAGGGGAGTGTTTTTTAATTCCCAATATAAACATTCATGTAATAAAAACAAAATCATGTTTGAACATTGATGACAATATCAATATCACCACATTTAGACTATTTAACTATAGACATGTTTATACTTAACAAAAATAATGATAATATTTTTTTATAATATTCATTATACATAGGCATTCAAGAGATCATTTAAATTTGAATCAATGAATCTTTTTTTGATGAATAGTCCTTCCTTATATTTAAAAAAATACAATAAAGTTACATATTCACAAAAAAGGGGTGGGAGGATACAAGATCACCCCACGAGTTCATACAGCCACTGGTCGAAAATCATGTATTCATCAAAAAAACTATAGAAAATAGTAGAAAACAAAGAAATCCTCAAACTACGAGTGTAGCACTACCCGAGGAAGGAGGATCCTTATCATCAAAGCCCCACCAAAAAGTGGGGAGAGTAGATGGCTTAGGGGGAGCCCAACCATCGTCTATAGCAGTAGCATTATATTTGTCTTTCTCTCCCTTAGACCTGGGAGGAGAAATGGCTAAATCCAGCTGGGGAAACACCCACTTGGGGTACAGGTGAGTAGAGGGCCAACTAGTAGTAGGAGCAATAGGAGGAGCCATTAGGGACCACCCCGAAGCAGACCTCCAAGGAGGTGAGGCCGAGCAGTGCTAATCATGAGAACCTCCAAAAATGTGGCACTGACCAAAAGCACTACCGCTAGGAGAGTAATGTTGTTTAGAGTGAGGCAAGCATGAGTGGCGAGCAGAATTGCTACATCCTCAACGATGACCATGAGGAGGGGTGTCATCACCAAATCCCAAATCCAGTAGTACATGAGCAACTGTATAGGGGGCATTCCCCAATGAGCCAAAACCTATTGTAAGTGTGCCACCTTCAAATCCACTTTATCCATTTGTACTTGAATCTATAACATGACATTGTTATAAATACATGCTTTAGAGTACATAGCTACATTAATGTCAAGTGTGTTGTTAGCATAAATGACTACATTGTGATATTTCCAAATGGTAAATAAGATCTCCAATTTGAAACCATGCCATATCTAGGTGTATTTGAAGGAAATCAAGGCATTATCTCGTAGAAGAACCATATGCCAAGAAAAAGGTTCTAGGGAAAAGGGGCAAAAGAGATTATCGATCCATTGCTAGTACAGTGAGCCCGTCTACAAAACCAAAAAATGTGCAAAAATTGCTCTGGTTGACCACAAAAAGGGCAATGGGGGTTAGGAACTCCTAGATGCCATAGCCAGGAGCCCAAAGGCAAGCCTTGGAAAAGAATACACTAGGAAAAGTGTGCAATTTTGGGTTTAATAATGGCATGCCACATAATGGAGAACCTATGACTCCAAGTGTGATGTGAAGATTACAAATGCCAATGTTCGTTGAGAACATCAACCATGGGTAGGTGAGGAACAAGCCATCAGTAACCCAGCCTAGGTTTATAGTTGGTTACCAGCGTGTCTGGATACCACTTCCAATCTTTCCACCAAGGGTGAGAAGACTAAATTCCCACTTTGTGTAACAAATGTTAAGGTGCCACATAAACTAGAAGATCAAAAGTCTACTAATCTGAATGACTTAGCTGGAACTACCCTCGCATGTCTTTCCATGACCGCAAGCTCATAATAACTTTGGAGAAAAGATCTTTAGGGGTCCTTATGCCGAATTTAAAAGAACATAGAGCACTAGCCTCATGCACCTTAGCTAGGGGAACATATTTTATAGAAAATAAAGGTGACCACTAGAGATTATGTTGGTTCAAGGAAAGCCCATCTCTAAATCCATTGCCAACCCAGTGAAGCAAAAGCTTAACTACTTCCCAAGCTTTCCAAATACTCTTGGCAACAAAAGTACCTTAAAATTGAATAGGTTCAGGGGTAATCATAAGGGTTTGAAACCTAATCCCCTTCCAGGCTGGCTAGTGAACTAGAAAGCCTGAAAAAATACAATGGCTTAATAGAATCTTCTAGGCTTCATTGCTTAAAAGAGCTCGAATAACCCATTTGGCACATAAAGTAGTACCTTGCTTTTGGTTGGATAGCAAGCCAAGGCCACCAAACTCCTTGGGAAGATAACAAAAATCCTAGGCAACTCTATGAAAGCCTTGGTGAGAAGTGTCTGATGCCCAAAGGAAGTCACCTAAAAGGTGTTCAAGTTTGAGGTATGAGGCCTTTGACAAAGCCCAATAGGAAGAATAATAAAAATGGGTGGCAGCTAGCACATTGGAATGAATCTGGAATTTTTGTGCAAGTGAGAGAGGTTTGGTGATCCAATACTCCAACTTCTTCTCTATTCTAGAAAGAACTACATTCCAGAGCTCAATAGCTGAGGGTTGGAATATGAAAGGGATACATAGAAAATGAAAAACTTCCCCATGTTGAACCCATTTCTATTAGTATTTCTCAAGCCAAGTAAGATGAGGAAGGTAAGATTGTCTGTAACAAAGGGTTTTGTGCCATTGAATGGTAGACCCTGAAGCAAGACAAAATGTGTTAAGACATTGCAAAGCAGAGGAAACATTCTCTTCATCCTCAATGAGAGTGAGGAAAGAGTCATCTGTAAAATGACCATTCACAAGCTAGTTAGGGGAAATTAGAAGGGAAATACCTGGAGACGTTCTTTGGGAGATGGAATTTATGAGAAAATACCCAAAACCTTCTACTGCCAAGACATATAATGAGGGTGCCAATTGGTAGCCTTGGAAAATTGAATGATAAAGCCCAAATTCTTGAGATTGACGACCATTAATGGCGATGCAAGTAGAGGCATCTCCAAAGAGTGTTTGGACTGACTGCAAAAAAGTAGGGCCAAACTCAAAAGCCTAAAGCATGGCCAGAATGAAAGGCCACTCAATCCTATCATAAGCTTTAGCAAAATCAATTTTGAGAAAGATGGTCTATTGCTTGGAATGATGAAGCCATTCCATCCCTTCCCATAGAGAAATTATATTATCCAAGATATAACAGGACTTGATAAAACCCATTTGTTTAGGGCAAATGATTTGAGGAAGAAGATGATGGATTTTGAGCAAGAGAGCCTTGAAAATGATCTTATAGGAAACATTCAACAATGTGATGGGTCTCCAATTGCCAGTATCTTTAGGATCGCTCACCTTAGGTATGAGCTTAATATTCCTTTTAAAAAAAAGATTACACAGAGAACAAGAATTGTATGCCTTGATATAAACCTTATCCAGGTCTGGACCAATCTCATCCCAAAATGCTTTATAAAATTCATAAGGGAAGCCGTCACAACTAGGAACCTTATCATCCACCATGGAGAAGATAGCTTCCTTAAAGTACTCCTGAGTGAGCTTCTGCAAGGCTTGGTCCCTAGCCATCGAGGGACCCTAAGTTGTGAAAACTTTTACATAGTGGCAAACAAAGGCTTGAAGAATATTAGGAAGCTCATAGAGGGTATACTGACCCTCCTAAATGCACTTGATCCCCACCATAGAGTAGTGTGCCCTCCACGCATTAAAAAATTCCTTGGAAGCTTGATCACCAACCTCCAACCAGTGAAGGTAGGCTTTGAGTTGAGCTCCCAGGGCAACATAATTGTCTACAACTTGTTTTTGATGGCGAAGGTTGGCAAGCTGAACCTGGAGATTTGTATCAAATGGATTCATGACAATAGCTTTAGTGGCCATACAAAGATCTTTTATAGTGGCCTCATAGGATCTCTTGCGGTACGTAGCCAATTGCCTTCGATAAATGTGAAGAAACCTCGCAATACAGGTGATGGCATCATTCCACCACTGAATCCACCCAGAGGATGAGTGGGACCTAAGTTCAAGGTTCCAAGTTTGTAAAATATGGGTAGTGGTGGGTCGATGGGACAGCACAGAAGTATTAAGGTAAAGAGTTTTACAATTATGAGGAGGGGTAGAATGCTAGGTAATGGAGAAGTGGATGGGAAAATGGTCCAAAAGAGTCACTTCAAGGAGTGGAGTGATAGGTAGTAGACTCATGTGAGAAAAAGAAAAAAAGGACTGAGCTGAAATCATGGAATGGTCCAATCTTTTAAGGACCCTATCAGCTCCCTCTTGAAAGTTGAACCTTGTGTACTAGACACCATTAGTTCGGCAGCGATGAACATTGGGATCAAAAACACCCAACTTGTTCTGCATGTAGAACTAGGCTTCTCGTTCACTAATTGACCATCAAAAAGGTAGAAGGCCTACTTTATCAATAGCTAGCTCAACCATATTAAAATTCCCACAGAATAACCAGGTGGTAGGTGACAAAGAATTAGCTAGCCACCTCCACAAGTGTGAGCACTCAGTCACATTATTAGAAGCATAGATATTGACAATGTCAAAAGAATGATTTTGAAAAGACAACAAAATCCAAACTACTCTTTAGATGAGGTTAGAACCATCAAAAATAACAAAAGGATAAAGTTGAGGGGAGAGGGGCATAACTAGACCACCTCGACTAGCTTCATGCTGAGAAGCAAAACGAACACCATCTAGCCATATCACATAGCAAGCTGAGTTGAGAAGGAACCCAAAGACTTTAACTTCTTGCAAACACAGAACATCAATATTGCCAAGCCTACACTTGGTATAACAGAAAAAATACTTTTTAGGGAAGTTTGTTAGCCCCTGCACATTCCATGAGAGAAAATTTATCATAAACCAGCTTGCATATTCTCCTCATCCTCAAGCGAGGAAAAACTATTATGTAAGAAAGTCGAGGGTTTAAAAGAAGAGTCACCCAAAGTGATGGCTCTTCGCTTATTTCCTTTAGGGTTGAGCAAACGACGGGGAGATGAAGAAAAAATCATAGAAACTGCTTGAGGCACTTGAACGCAGGCAACTCGTACCTCTAGCTTAGCTATCCCATGTGATGCAGGGTTTGAAATGGGCAGCTACGACACACCTAGAGGAGCCCCTAGTGCTAAGGGCACAAGAAGAGCCGCACGAGAATTGGGTTGGCTAAGTTCTTGAAAAATAGGGTTTTTCTTAGCAGCACCCTTTCCTTTCTTGACAACAATTGTCCACTCATCTTTTTTAATAGCCAGAGCTAGCTTGGGTTCCTGCACTGGAGAGCGATTGTGCACAAGAAGAGGACAATCCTTAATCTTGTGACTCGCAGGTTAATAGTGAAAACAATTATTCGAGAGATTCAAGTAAAGAACCTTTTGAGAAAAGGTGGTAGCACCAATCTGAATTTCCACAGTCTCTTTAAGGTCCCTAGAGAGGTCAACCTCAACACAGACCCTCCACTGAGGATGGGCATTAAAAAAATTGTCTGGTTCAATGCAAATGACTTTGCCCATAGATTGGGCAATTTTAGTGAGAAAAGACCAACAAGGGATGGGTAACCCAGGGAACTCTACCCAAATTGGAACCCTAAGTTTGCAGTCATCTGAGACACAGAAGTCTCGAGACCATCTCTGGAAAATGAGTAGAGATGAGCAAACTGTCCACGGCCCATGGCTGAAAATATGCTTAGCCTAAGAGGGGTTACCAAAATGAAACAAAAAAAAAACCCCTTAGTGAGGTTTTCAATCCCTTCAAGATGAATCCCCTGGGGAGACCAAGCTTTGGATACCCATTCACGCAACGTGCTTTCAGATGGAGTGCGACCCACAAAATACCCAATAAGGGTTTGGCTTTCTAGCCATTGGCAAGTAGATTCAAAAGCGCAAATATTTAGAACCAAGTCAGGAGAGAAATTACCTTGTGAAATACCTTGGGCACAAATTTGCACGGGCGTTTGCTTGGTAGGGCCATTATCACATGCAACAACAGCTCTAGCACCAGCAGTAACTGCTGGGCTACAGAGGCCCAAGGCCATTATAAGCTAAAATAAAATCCCGTACTAAATGCGGAATGACAAGCAGTAATGCAAAAAGGGTTCAAACGTAGATTGTACAAACCCTAACAGAGCTCATCATGCAGTATCATCATCTCTTTTCCAATTAATGAATCTTTTCATTTTTATATATGATAAAATATTTAAACAATTTATAGATGAACAGTTATAAATATTAAATTTATATTTGATTGGTTTTTGAAGTTCGATATATATTATATAATAAGACCAGTACATAAACAATGAATAGAAAAATTGGCATACGCCCCATGGTGGGACACACAACATAAAAACATTCGTGTAGTAATGAACGGGATTTGCACCGTAATACCTTAATACAAGACAATGAAAATACAGAACAGAATAAATTTGAAGCAAGGTCATGGCTCCAACGTTCAGGGCATAATTTTGCTTGACCTACTTGGCAAAGTAAGACTTCATAATCTTTTGTTGCAGTTGCAAGGAAACAGAAACTTTAAAATCTTATCAACCCTCTGGAAGTATTTCTTTCTCTATCCCTTTCTCACTGCAAGCAATAGCATTACACAGGGAAAACCTGCTACATGTGACAGTAACAGTCCAACCTCATACCATAGTATTTGATTTGTGTCATCTTCATTTCTGTCTTCCAAACCATTTGGAGGAGGATGGGGAGCAAACTCTTGCCAAGCGAATATCTTTGGAAGAGGACATCCTTCCAAATATAGGTTTCCAGAACAGCGTGTTTTATCAAATGTGGTCATCTGTCCTCCTTGAGGTATGCTACCAGATAAGTTGTTGTTGGACAAATCTAAGTATGCCAATAAAGTCAACAATTGCATTTCAGCAGGAATCCTTCCAGAATTCCTGTTTGTCGAGAGATCCAGTGACTCTAGTTTTCCCCAATTTTGGATGGAATAATTCCATCCAGTTTATTCATTGATAGATTTAGATATTTCAACCCCTTGAACTTCCCAAAATCCAATGGAGTTTCTCTACTTAATTGATTATTGGAGAGATCTATGCTTGTGAATTCTGAAAAAATATACGTGTAATGCCGTTCTGAGCCTTTCACAGTCATGTCAATATCATCATAAGACGAAACTTGATATATAAGTGGCTCAACAGGGCCAATCCCCCTAAATGACTTAATCCCATTGTCTTTTGTAATTACATGAAATGGATTCAACTGATCTGATAATATATGGCCATCTTCTCCTGAGAAACTCATTGCTCGTAGAGATGAAATGTTAGGGGGAATAGAACCTGATATATTGTTAGACGAGAGGTCTAAGACCTGGAGCTGTTTCAATAGGACAATTTATGAAGGAATGCTTCCATTGAAGCGATTATCATTCATCATCAACACTTGAATGGCTGATAGATATCCAACTGACCCCGGAATATCCCCATGAAATCTGTTATGCCCAATATCTAGTACTTGTATTTTCTTACAATTGGTGACTGACACAGGGAAGGCCCCACTTATTGTTTCTCACAATGAGAGAGAAGGAGCATATCCCGTGGGGTATACTTCCATTCAACCTATTATGCCCCAAATTTAGCACTTGAATCATCTTATAATCGGCAAAGCATGAAGGAATGCCTCCATTCAATTTGTTGTTTGAAAGATCTAACTTTTCAAGGTGAGTTAAAATGCACAAACTTCGAGGAATTTCGCCAACAAGATAACTGTGATTAACCATCAGGAGCTGTAGATCTGGAGGCCAAGAAGATGACATATTTCCAGTGAAAGCATTCCTAGATACATCAAATACTGTCATTGAACGAATTAATCTCGCTGGGACAAGACTGCCACTGAAATGGTTTCCTGAAAGGTTGAACAGGTACAACTGAGGATTGTTCTCGAGTATCCATGAGGGGATTTCACCAACAATATTGTCGTCAGCCAGTGCTAACCTCTGTAGTGAATACTGAGCGAAAAGCGAGTCGGGGAATCGACACCAATACTGCATGAGACTACATCTAAGCCTGCTAACTGGAATTGGGGCAGCCAACTTGTGCTAATATTAAGAACACTGTATGATACGTGCAAATGTTTCAAATCTGGAAGGTTGTGAAACAAATTATCTAAAATAGTAATACGGGAGAGCCAGAGAACCTTTAAGGACAATGGCAATGCCAACTGTGAGCAACTAATGTTCTCAGATAATGAAAAACCACGAGCAAAGAGCAAATTGAGGGAGGAAAGACCAGTGAGTTGAAGACTCGCATTGAATTTGTTGCCAGAAATACTCAAGAACTTGAGGAAGGACAGCTTGTTCAAGGAAAGTGGGATTTGTCCATTAAATTTATTGTAATGGACACTAAGTCTACGAAGAAAGATAAGATTTCCTAGACAGGATGGTAGGACTTCTTCGAGTTGATTGATGCTAACATCTAGATAGCTAAGATTTATGAGGAAGCAAGTTTCATGGGGAACTATCCCTGTCAAGTTATTGTTTCTTAACACCACAAACTGAAGATGAGAGAGATTTCTCAAACAAGAAGGGATATTACCTGTTAATCCAACGCTTTTCAGGACAAGATATTTGAGAAAAGGGAGGTTGCACAAACCACTTGATATGACTCCTCTCTGCAATCCCTGCTCTTTATAGCTGGCCGTGTAAGCAGTCAAATTAAGCTGCTCTACATGGCCGGTGACATGACTGCAGGATATTCCTTCCCATGTGGAGCAACAGTCGCTTCAATTTCTCCATGAACTGACAATGCCATCAGACACGTTCAAGGCTTCTTTGAAGGAAAGAAGGGCTTGGGATTGCTTGGAAGGACAAATGATTATACCAATACATGGGCTTGTAGACAGGATAATGAAAAATGCAATGAGAAGGGCGATGTTGGTAGAGGCAAACACTGCTTGGCAAAAGTTGCAGACAACAAAGAATTAGTCTTTGAGAGGGACACTGATAGGATAACCTTCCCACTTATTTACAATGAGAAAGATTTCATATAGATTGAGTTTTACAGGGCGAGAAATCAATGGATAGATTTTTGCATGGCTAGAAATCGATGCTAACGCTCGACTGTTAGCTATTGACAATTTGAAAGGGGTGAGCACCAATAAACTGTCGAGAAATAAATTGTATAAATGTGTAGAGGTAGTAATATAAAACGGTTTTAGAGATTATAATAATAATAAGTTATAAAAGTAGTTATAAATAGCTGTCACTTAAGCGTCGATAATGATAGGGAACAATATTTTTTTATAAATATGAATAGCTAATATATTAGTGATCATATATTTTAGTGGATTTTTTTAAATATAAATTTTAAATATAATTAGAGAGTTTTTTCAATTCAATCATTTAATGTTGAAAAGAAAATTGATTTGAAATTTTAAATAATGTAAATATATCGATTAATAACTATTTTATTGAGATAACTATTAAAAATAAAATTATAAGAAAATAGTTGTCATATTAAGAAACTTATTTGTGAATAAAATTCATTTTACATTTCATTATAATATTTTACTAATATTTTAACATATTATTTTATAATTTTATATAAAATAGTATGTGTGTGTGTGTTTATTAGTCTATTAAACATTTTACATTTGTTTGTTGAAAATGATTTTTTTTTTTAAATAAGGATAAATTTTTCTTTTTTAAATCATTAAAGACACCATTTTATTTATTGATATGTTACGACATAATATCTATATAGGACAACAAATTACACTCAAAGCAATTTCAAAGAAATATAAATTTTTATTGAAAAAAAAAAAATATTAGAGGCAAATGGTGGGTTGTTGTTTATGTGCCAAACTTAATAGTGCTATTAATGTGCTACTAATATAATAGTTTGTCACATGAGCCAACACCCTTTTGGTTCTTTTAATGATCAGAAACATTAAAAGTCATACAAGTACATTCAAGAACTCTTTAAAAATTATGTTAAAGCTAAAGAGAAATTAAAAAATAATTAGGGTTTTATAATGGTTTGGATCACCAAGTCTTGAGAAGAATTCATTGCATGGGTCCTTATAAATTAGTTGTACCATGTTGCTTTTAAAATATGATGTATTTATAATAAAAATTACATTGTTAAAAGGTAAAGTTAATTAGAGCAACAACAATTGCTTGAAAGAAGTTACAAAGAGAATCTAACTTAAGAGACATATTCCAACAACACTGGATAATCTTTCTGATAGTTTACTACAAGGGAAACATGGTTTGACAGTGAAAAGTATTTCAAATATATTTATATGATTCTCATATAACTCTAACATATGCCCTTGATGGTGGAGAAGTGAAGCATGGCCACAACCCTCTATTACATATACAATGAATGCCAAAGTACACATGTAAATAGATTTTTGAGTTTTTTACCAGACAATGATGAATGAATCTATATAAATGTGAAAGGTGTTGAAGTTGATGAAAGATCAACCACACATCTCCAAAGAATCACCTACATGCAAGCATCTGTCACATAAAGAAAGAAGCAAAAGCTAAAGAGGTTGAAATTTCCAAATCCATAGATGAGACAGTCTTGATGAGAAAAAGGAAGAGATTGATATTATCAAAAGTTAATGAATCTCAATTACAAAGAGATCAATCCTTATAAAGGGAAATCAAAATCCTAACAATATAAAACCTAAGTTGCAAGATAATAATTAATAAAATAATTAATTATTATATGTATAAAGTTTAGCTTAAGTGTCTTAATAATTAAATCAAGTTTAGCTTAAGTGTCTTAATAATTAAATCAAAATGATTTAATTAGAAATGTAACATCTGATTACTCTAATACCCCCCCTTAAGATAAAATTAGGGAGTAGCTAAAAACCTAAAAACTACTACTGAAAGAAAATTTTGATCCTGGAAACAGGGCCTATTGAGGTACCCAAGCACAACCAAATCTCTGTAAGGAGGAGAAATATAGAAAACTACATGGGAAAAACCTTACTCCAAAGATAGATGGAAAGAATGTTTCAAAAGATAGTAACAAAAGATGATCATGAAGAACACCACTAAAGCATGAAGCTATAAACACTATCAAACTGCTGGTCTAAAGAACCTCCACTGTATGGAACATGATTTGGTAGAGAAGACTAAGTTTGAAAGGCCGATCAGTTAGAGATGGAAGATATCTTCGTGACCTCCAAGAAAAAGAATAAAAGAATGTCTATATGGTAAATGATCCATCTCAATGAAATGCATAGGTATCCAACCACTAAAATCGCCTAGTACATAGTATCAAATACTAAATACATAACTCACTCCATCAAACCAATAAAACAATAGAACCAGCATAACCCCCTTATAATGTTGAGAGATAAGAAATGAACATTGAAATTGAGTGCACTATCTCTTGTAGAAGAAGAACTAGGAACATCAAGAATGCAAAAGAAGTACAAACACCTATAATGACACATGTCATCAACACATCACATCGCTAATATCATGGACAAAACATTCACTTAATAAAGGAAGATGGTGAATATGGCCAACATGAAACCCCCCAAGGAACTTTATAATATAGTCTGAGAAAAACTAAACTCAAAGATGTACAAGATCCCAAAATGTAATACAGTGGCACTTTATCTCAGTGTGTTTGCAAAAATACTACAAAAGGATGTCAACAAAGATCAAAAGTGACATAAGACTAATACAATAGATAGTATAACCAAGAAAAATAATCTAAAATAAAAATATTGATTCTCAAACCTGAAACAATGAAGATATTCATCAGAATATAGAAAAGCAAAAATAATGAATGGGGTGTGTATGGAGTAGAATCTGGAAAATAGAATGTCTCAAAAATATGTCTCTTGGACTACAAAATAGAACTTCTAGCTTTGACAACCAAAATAGGCCACCAAATTGCATTAAAATTTTAAATAAACTACACCATCATGTGGGGCTCATAATCAACTTTTGGACACTTGTTTTGAATAAAAAAATGGGGTCCAAATGAGTAAGTTATGGCCAAAGAACCACATGTAGGTCAAAAAAGTGATGGAAAAGTTTTTAAAAAATTACCACCTTAGGATCCATGCCAAAATGCATCAAAAAGTTTGCAAATCAGTATCATAAATTGCCTCACGAAGCATGTTAGTTCTGTACCAAAACTCTAAATTTGCATAACCAAAATAATCTCGATTTACGTACAAAAATTATATAATTTTTTGTACCAAAAACCAAAAAATTACCACCTTGAGAAACATGCTAAAAATCTCAACTTTTTAATAAAAATCTTGATTTGCATACAAAAATTCAAAACATCACTGCATCAAGAAACATGCAAAATCTCAAATTTCAGACAAAAAATCTCGATTTGCATGCAAAAATTAGAAAATCATCGTCTTAGAAAGTGTGTAAATTATTTTTTAAAGAAAAACCTCAAAAAATGTGACCAATTTGGGAAGAAAAATTGTAATGTATATTTGCGCTCAAAGTGCACTGAAAAATGGTGACCCCCGTAGGATTCAATATAAAAAAAACTCTTATAAATGAAACCCTCTAAAAGAAAAAATTATAGATTTGAAAGCCAATCCAAACTTTTTATAAACAAAATAGGGGATGAAGATATAGAGCTCTTATACTATGTTGAAGTTGATGAAAGATCAACCCCATAGCTCCCAAGAATCACTTGGATGAAAACACTTATCATAGAAAGAGAGAAGAAAAAGCTATGGAGGCTAAAATCATCACATCCATAGATGACACATTCTTGGTGAACAAAAAGAAGAGATTGGCATTATTGAAAGTGAATGAATCTCAATTAAAAAGAGACTAATCCTTATAAAAGGAGATCAAAACCCTAATAGGGTAAAACCTAGGTTGCACGATAATAATTAATAAAAGAATTAATTATTATATACCTAAAGTTTAGCTTAAGTAAACTAGAGATAATAAGTGACTTAATAATTAAATCAAAATTATTTAATTAATAAGGCAATATATTATTACTCTAACAAATGGATGTTTATTGATTATAATTTACTTTTTTGTTTAATGATAGTAACCCTCCAAAAGATGTTAAGATTGATTATTAATGAATTAATGAAAAATTTAAAAATATTATATTTTAATATAAATAATTCTTTATAGTGATATTTTTATAAATATGAATAATCAATGTTACAATGACAATACTTTTACTTGGTATTGCTTTTTGTTTTTTTATGAATTCAATTAAAATTTTGATGATTGATTGCTAATAAGAAAATAGATAGGTTGATATATTAGCTTACTTAAATATTCATCAATTGATATGATTAATATTATTTTAAAATTTAACATTTAATTATAAGAAAGGTTCCAAAAGTGAATTATAAATTGATAACAATCCATAAACTTTTAATACTTTACTTAAATATGAGAGTAAATTAATTTTCTCAAGTTGTTCATCATGATTAGTTTCATCTATCATTGCAACATAAAAAAATTCTTCATCTTGTTTATCAGAATCACTTTTAGAACCATTTTCTTCAACAATACATAACAAGATTTCTTATATTTTTCTTTGCAGTCTTTGTTATCTCAGTTGTCTCTCCTTCTTTGGTATTTGTTGTCTTTCCTTTCCTCATTTTCATTTCTTTTGGGATATTTTGAAGAAATATGACCAACTTTGTTACATGTAAAAAAAATTATAGGAATTTTACCTTTGTATTTGTCTTTTTCTCTTGGTAGCCTTCTTGCCAATAATGCTTCTAACTCATCCAGACCATCATATGATTCACTATCACTATTCACAAACTTACTCTTTGAATTTTTTCTCCTTTTAGATCCATGAAGGGTTAGCTGAGACTTCAAAGAACATTCGATACTAGAAAGTGTATAGTTATCAAAATTTGACAATTAAAATGTAGTGAATCTACCAACAAGAATGTCCAAGGATAAATCATTACTAGGTGTACATTGTATTACCAAGAGTGGTCATGTTAGAGGTCTTTAGAGTATCCTATTAGATTGTTAGCTCAAGTAAATGATTTACAATATGACTTTAAGGTCAACCTTGAGTTAAGGATTTTACTATCATAATTGTTAGAAAGTAATAGCTAGGTTGATAAAATAAAATATAACTCACTTTTCTTGTTCATATCTCATTTTGGCTCATTCTTGGTTTATTTTAAATCAGACTTCATCATATTCTGCATCTTTGATATGCTTGGTAGTTTAGTAAGTAGTCAGTCTTTCAACAACTTATGACTTTTCCTCTGCAACTCTATTCCTCACTTGTACTAACAAATTTGCTAGTTGAACAACCAACATAAAACATCTCTTGTACCTCCTTAAATAGGCGGGCTTGGTCTTTTTCCTCTTAAACATAACCATAGATCTTAAGGTATGATTAGATTCATTAAATATGTCCATCATTTTGTCCTTCTTCTTCTACTATTAAAACTTCTAAAAAGTTCCCAATAAATTATTTCCTTAGGTTTCTTAATGAACTCGATTTGTGCATTAATTATGTCATCTTATCAACCATTATCTTTTAGAAGCTTTTATGAATCTAAAAATTCAACTATGTCAATCTCAAATTTTTATTCTTTCACAAAGTGTTAATTTGTTAACACTTGGTCATTAATATGTTCTTCAAGTTGGTCATCAATAGGTAGCTTGGTCTCTATTGTTCTTTCTTTGTCAACTTACACTAGCTCAATCATCTTTTACTATGCTTGATTGCTAATTCATTTCATCTCATTTGGTTGCTTCTATCACTCAGGAAAAATTATTGTGCTTGGTTATCCTTAGGTTCTTTAATCTTCTACTTCAACTTCTTCATTGACCTAGTAAATTCTTACTCGACAATGCTTAGCATTTTGACTCATATCAGCTCATCTCTTCTATAGTTCAACTCATTTATCTTCTTCATTTCATATAATAGTCAAATAACACATTATCTTGTCAAATACTAACCAATCAAGTGTCCATTGTAGTTCCACAATACTTACTTCTCTTGATTCAACAACTTCACTAGTTCATCTAATTGTCTCTCTCTTCAAATCCTCTTCATCAATCATATTGATATGACACTCTACTTTGTTACAAAATGCCTTACCAGTAAGGTTTGACATCAATGAAAACATAAGAATTGTTTCAATTGTAGTTTCCAATATATAAAACTCATGGAAGAGTTTATCTACTTGCAAGTGAGGAACTCTTAATGATTTATCTTGATCATGGGATGACTGAGAAGAGTTATGCTCCATTAGAGGATTGGGATCTTGAGGACATACATTAGTGTCATCATGAGTCCTAGGAGGAAATTTATGATCGAAAGATAAATCAATTTTTTTTTTTGACCAATCTTTTTTTTTTCCCAAATAAGGCCTAGTAATTTAGAAACTAAATTCAATTTTAGGTAGAGAGTAATTTCTCTCAATTTTTTGGTAGAAAGTTCATAGAAAGTTGACATAACCCTAATTTGGTAAATTTTCATTGGCACTTAAGGACATAGTTTGGTTGACCATGATCTTGCACAAACCTGCCTACTACATGTGACAATCATAGTCCAATCCCATAACATGATATTTTATTTCCATAATATTCATTTCCATCTTGAGTATCATTTAGAGAAGGATGGTAGAGAGATAATTTTGGCCATGAACATTTCTTTGGCAATGGAGATCCTTCTAAATATCAATTTTCTAAATATGATGTGTGCTATAAGATTGGAGAGATTGGTTTGATGATTATATGTTACATTCATGATTGAGTTTGTCATTGATGTCAACATAACATGTTTAATATCTTATATGGTATCTAACAAAAGAACAGTGGAAAGATCAAGTTGGTGTGGATGACTAGTTGAGCATGATAACTACCCAAGGTTATGGGAGATAATTTGGAGTATCTAGTATATTTAGTTAACATCAAAATTAGAAAGGATAAGTCTAGAAGAAGTTATGTTAGTTTTGGTGATGTTTTTCCTGAGATAGAGTTTATAGAGGCATGTTTTGATAAACTTGTTATATCTCTTAGAAGAGTTGATATCTTGAAGATCGAGGTTTAGGACAAGAAGAAGACATGTCAAGGATGACATGGCTAAGCTTTCTCATCATAACATTGTATGTACAGAAAGTTATTCAAGTTGCAAAGTAGAAGATTAAGGTTATCACTAAGTGTAATGTGTTCTTTATGTGGTCCTATAATAATTAATTGAGAAGGACTAACAATCGACTTTAGGAATTATTTTATGGACTCGATATAAAGGAAGAAAATTTTCCTTTATCATGGTATTTAATACATGTGTTGATTTGATTGAATGATCGATGATAAGTAGCATAGAGTATGAAATGTGAATTTGAGAAAAGTAGTGCAGAAGCAAAGGAAATTTCATTGCCAAGATTTTGTTGAGTGATCCAAGGTTTTTCATTTGGATTTGATGTTCATGACCTAGTCTATAAGGTCTAATAGTGATTGATCTAGTTGATGGGATGGAGGAAAGGATGGACGAAAGAATAATATAATAGTAAATTACTTGTTTGAGCAACAATCTCTTCTTGTAGTTGAAATTGCATGTTTGGGCAATGGGCTCTTCTTGCATACATTATACAACAACTCCTAACAAGGTTGGAATCTCCTAATAGGGATTCAAAGTCTCCTAATAGGGACTCATTTTACTAAATGTTGTAATAGACTCCTAATAGGGTCCATCCTCTAACAAGGAATCTTTATAATAGTACATCATCTTGTGGGCATCATTCCAATGGAGGTTTCCCCTCTAATCAATGGTTTTCCTAGTCAACATATCTATTGTAATTTTCTATGTGCATATTTTTATGGTTTATGTTTACTTTGGTTGAATGGTTAATTTTGTTTAAAGAAGATAAGTGTTTTAATTTTTGGATAACTGATTCACCCCCCACCCCCCCACTCTATTATCTTGGTGGACTATTGTTTCTAACAATTGGTATCAGAGCATCATGTCCTTGAAAATTTTTTTTTAACAACTTTGGGAGATCCATGGCAAACATATTTAGAAAAGATAGTTTGAAGTTTGATTGAGAAAACTATTATAGCTGGAAGGAAAAGATGAAGACACATTTGTTGTGTATCGGTCATGGATATTGGATCTTGACAAAATCAGCGAAGAAAATCATTGAAGAAAAAGAGTTGGAAAGTTGTTCTGAAGTAGAAAGAGATATTTTCATGTGTGACATGAGTGCTAGGGAAGCACTATTGGCTGCACTTCCTAAAATTGAGTACAATTAGGTAAAATCACTTGCCACTTTACATTTGATTTGGAAAGATTTGAAAAATAGTTTTGAAGGTGATGCACATTCTAAGAAGTTGAGGCTAAAAATTTGGATTGGTGCATTTCAAGATGCCAAGATGATGGAAGATGAATCTGTAAGATTTGAAAAATAGTTTTGAAGGTGATGCACATTCTAAGAAGTTGAGGCTACAAAGTTGGATTTGTGCATTTCAAGATGCTAAGATGATGGAAGATGAATCTGTAAGAACATATATAGGCAAGATATCATAAATTACTATAGGTATTAAAGCTCAAGGAGGAACCAAAGAAGATGGTGAGGTTATATGGAAAATATTGTAGATTCTAACACCACCATTTAAGTCAGTAGTTTAGATGATATAGTTGTTGATATCATGTACCAAATATTTCACAAAGGAGACATTGCTTGGAAGACTTGAAGTAGTTAAGAATGAACTTAGATAGTCTAGAGAATTGACTAGAATAGAGATCGCTATTAGTGCCTTGAATTTTCTTCCTAACCTATTAAGGAGCATGAGTGCTACAGGAGATTTTGCTAGCAGCAACAGATCTGAGGAAGATAGAAAGATTGATGAAGCAATAGCCCTTATTGTAAGAAGAGAGAAAGGAGGTATGGAAATCTTTAAATGTTGGACTTGTGATGAATATGGTCATTATGCATCTAACTGTCCCAAAAGGGCAAAAAGTACAAGGAAAATCATAAACCTAGAAAAGATAAAGAGTGTTTGTATGCAAATGAAGATAATGATTTTGATGAACAAGCATTAAGTGCTAGTGATGATGAAATTGTATTTGTGGAAATTAAAGAAGAAAGTCCAGAGAAGGTAGCTTTGGTATCACAGGTTGAGAAGAAATCTAATTGGATAATTCATAGTGGTTATTTACATCATATGATCGGTGATATGAACAAGTTTTTTGACTTTAAAATTCAGGATGGAGAAATTGTCAAAGTTGGAAACAATGCATCATGCCAAGTAAAAGGTATTGGAGCTATAACTCTTGATGGTAAAACTAATACTAAGGATGTATACTTTGTTGATGGTTTAAAGCACAATCTTTTGAGCTTTGGACAACTAGTAGACAAAGGTTATCACTTATAGTTAATAGAAAAACATGCATGATCAAAGATAAAAATGGAAAGGTAATTGGAATAGGAACAAGATCTAGAGGTAATGTATTTCAGTTGAATCTTATTGAAATGACATGTTTGGTTACAAAGGTAGATGGCAGTTAGTTATTGCATAAAAAATTCTATCATATAAACTTTGATAGTGTTGTGATGACTAACAGAGTGTTTTCTATTAAAGATTTTCCAAAGATTATAAAGCCTACTAACACAATTTGCAAGGAGTGTGTTTTGGCAAAGCATAACAAAAATTCTTTTCCCAGCAAAAAGTTCACCACTACAACAAAGTTGGAGATTGTACACATAGATCTCAACAGTCCTACAAAGACTAAAGGATTCTATGGTGAAAGGTCTTTTATGATTCTAGTTGTTGATTTTTCTAGAATGATGTGGGTTGCATTTCTTAAAGAGAAATTTGAGGCATTTGACAAGTTTAAGATATTCAAGAATAGAGTTGAGAATGAATCTAGAGTGAAGATTAAATGTTTATGATCAAATAGAGGAGGAGAATTTACTTCAAATGATTTTAATATGTTTTGTGAATAAAATATAATTTAAGGATAGCTATTAGCTTTGAGAACCCCTGAATAGAATGGTGTTGCAAAGAGAAGAAAAAAGTTTGTTACAAAAGATGAAAGAGATATGTTAGCAGAGAATGATGTATCCAAGACATTTTGAAGAGAAGTAGTGAATACAATAGTCTACACTATGAATAGAGTGCAAGTCAAGAAGGACAAACAAGACACCTTATGAACTGTGTTTTGGTCACTCACCTATAGTTAAGTATTTGAAAATATTTGGAAGTAAGTGTTACATAGAGAGAGATGATGATATTGGTAAGTTTGATGCTAGAAGCAATGAAGGTATGTTTCTTGGTTATTCATTGAAAAGCAAGATTGGTATGTACAGGTTACTCACAACAAGAAGGAATATATTATGAGAAAATTTATGCTCCAATGGCTAGAATAGAAGCAATAAGATTATTCTTAACCTATCTAGCATAGAAGAAATTCAAAGTATATTAGATGGATGTCAAGTCAACATTTCTGAATGGAGAACTTGAAGAAGAGGTATACATTGAGAAGCCTTAAGGATGTACTTTGATAGATGACAAGGGCATAGTATGCAGACTGACGAAAGCATTATATAGCACACAAAACCTGGTATGCAAGGTTGGACAAGCATTTGGCAAAGCTTGGATATAAAAAAGGTATGGTAGATAGTAATCTATATTGGGAAGAAATTGATGATGGTTTGATGATTTTGGTAATATTTGTTGATGGAATTGTATTTGGAGTCAATGATAAAGAAAGCGAGAAGTTTGTAGAAGAAATGAAGAAAGAATTTGAAATGAGTATGATAGGAGAAATGAAATATTTCCTAGGATTGCAGATTGTACAAAATAAAGAGGGAATCTTTATTTCTCAGAGTAAGTACTTGAAGGACTTACTAAAAAGGTTTGGTTTGGAAACATGTAAACCAGTTGGAACACATATGGTAACTAGACACAAGTTATCTACAAAGGATGAGACACCTCCTGTTGAGCAGAAGAAGCACAAATCTATGATTGGAGGTTTGCAATATCTAACTTACACAAGGTCAGATATAGCAAATGCAGTTGGAATAGTTGCAAGGTTCCAGGGTAATCCCAAAAAAGCACATTATGCAGTAGTGAAAAGTATATTTAGATATCCAAAGGGAACATCTAAGTTTGGATTATGGTATAATAGATCTAATGATTTTACTCTAAGTGCTTATGCTGATGTAGATTGGGCAAGCAGTATGGATGATAGAAAGAGCACTAGTGGAGGAGCTTTCTTTCTTGGAGGAAGATTGGTTTCTTGGTTAAGCAAGAAGTAGGATTGTGCATCTCAATCTACAATAGAAACAAAGTATGTTGTAGCAACAAATAATTGCAATCATGTTATTTGGATGAAGCAGATGCTGAAGGATATAAGGATAGAAATTAGTGAACATGTTTTTATACATTGCGACAAAACAAGCATGGTAAATATGTCTAAGAATCCAAGATGGCATTCAAGGACTAAGAACATTTCTATTAAGTATCATATGTTCAGAGAAAAATTTCTAGAAAAGGAAATCAAATTGAAATATTTGAGCACAAAATAGAAGATTGTATAAATATTCACTAAACCTCTTCCGAAAGAGACTTTTGATTATTTACAAGGTATGCTTGAGGTTATGCCCCTTTCTACATCAGAGTAAGAATTTGCAAGAGTGCATCAGTCCAAGGTAATAGAGCACCATTGTTTGTCTAAATTGGACATTGATGCTTCCTATATGGGGGAGTATATATGATGGAAAGAGTCATCGAAGACTCTTGTTGATGTTGTTTTGAATAGTATCTCTTGAAACTTGAGCTAAGTATCAATTGTTGTAGAATTTGGTGTAGAGATGTTGGTTGTAGAAACCTTTGACATTGATGTGAATGGGACAAAAGTGTGGCATGAAAAATATCATACTATGGGGGAGAAGTATTACACGAATAAATTATACTAAGGAGAGAAGTTTGGTAGTATGCTTAGGAAGATGTTTGACATAAGCATAGTATACAGAATGAAAATTTGGTATAGAGCACATTAAGGTATATCAATGGGGGGGTATGATTGATGAAGAGGATTTGAAGACTAGCAATCTTTTGTTTGCATTCTTGGAACTAGATTTTTTTCATCTATGTTTCCTTCAATCCAAAAGGAGGAGATTGTTGGAAGATTGGAGAGATTGGTTTGATGATGATATGTTACATTCATGATTGACTTTGTCATTGATGTCAACATAACATATTTGATGTCTTTTGTGGTATCTGATAGAAGAACAATGGAAAGATCAAGTTGGTACAGATAGCTAGTTGAGCATGATAACCACCTGAGGTTATGGGAGACACTTTGGAGTATCTAGTATTTTTAATTAACATTAGAAGTAGAAAGGATAAGTCTAGAAGAAGTTATGTAATTTTGGTGATGTCTATTTTGAGATAGAATTTACAGAGGCATGTTCAGGTAAACTTGTTATATCTCTTAGCAAAGTTGATATCTTGAGGATTGAGGTTGAGGAAATGAAGAAGACATGTTGAGGATGATGTGGCTAGGCTCACTCATCATAATATTGTGTGTACATAAAGTTATTCAAATTGCAAAGAAGAAGATTAAGGTTATCGCTAAGTGTAACGTGTTCTTTATGTGGTCCTATAATAATTAATTGAGAAAGACTAATAGCTAACTTAAGGAATTTTTTTATGGACTTGGTATAAAGGAAGGACATTTTCCTTTATCATGGTACTAAATACACATGTTGATATGATTGAATGATCGATGATAAGCAACAGAAAGTGTGAAATGCAAAGTTGAGTAGAGTAGTGCAGAAGTGAAGGCAACTTCATTCCTAAGGTTTTGATGAGTGATCTAAGGTTTGGCATTTGGATTCAAGGTGTGTGACCTAGTCTACAAGGTCTAAAAATGATTGGTTCAATTGGCAGGATAGAGGAAAGGACAGAGGAAAGAATAAAATAATAGTAAATTACTTCTTTGAGTAGTGAGCTCTTCTTGTAGTAGAAATTACATGTTTGGGTAGTGGGATCTTCTTGCATACATTATACCACAACTCCTAATAGGGTTGCAATCTCTTAATAGGGATTCAAAGTCTCCAAATAGGGACTCATTGACTAAATATTGTAATAGATTCCTAATAGGGTCCATCCTCTAACAAGGAATAGTTATATTAGTACATCATCTTGTGGGCATCATTCCATCAAGGTTTTCCCTCTGATCAAGGGTTTCCCTGGTCAACATATCTAGTGTAATTGTCCACGTGCATCTTTGGATGGATTTTGTTTTCTTTGGTGGAATGGTTAAGTTTGTTTAAAGATGAAAAATGTTTTAATTATTGGATAACTAATTCCCTACACCCCCCCCACCCCACCTCTTAGTTATCTTGGTGGACTATTGTTTCTAACAATGTGTTCTCAAATGTGATCATTTTTCCTCCTTGTGGGATGTTTTCTAAGAGGTTTTGTTGCACAAATTTAAGTATGCCAATGGTGTAAGAGGTTGAAATTGTGCAGGAATTCTTCTAGAAAATCTATTTGTAGAAATATCTAGAGACTATAGTGGCTCAATGCTCCCAAACTAGGTGAAAAACTTCCACTAAGGTTGTTCATTAGTAGATTAAAAAACCTCAATCCCTTTAGCTTTCCAATATTTGAAGGTCCATGTCCATTCAATTGATTACTAAAGATATCTACGTGTGTTAGTGTTGAAAGAATATATGAGTAGTGCTATAGTTACACTAGGCCTTTCACCATCATGTTCAATTCATCATGATATGGAACTTAAAATATCCATTTCCCAAAAGGGTTAGGTTAAGAACATAACCTAATGCCAATGTCTCTTTCATGTACACTCATTGCATGAACAGATGCAATTTTGTCCAAAATAAAACCTAATATTATTGTTAGATGAAAGGTCTAAGATCTAGAGCTTCCTCTATTGGAAAATTTATGAAGGAATGTCACCACTGAAATGATTACGCTTCATTATCAAGACAAGATTAAAAGTAGTGATAAATTCCCAACTAACCATGGAATATCACTAGTAAACTTGTTGTGCCCCAAATTTAGTAGTTTTAAGGAGTTACAATTGGTCAATAAGTGAGGAAAAACTCCACTCAACTTATTATTTCTTACACTTAGGGAGGAAGTACAACATTAAACTCCCTCCAAATTATTATCTCCTAGATTTAGGACTTTGAATTACCTTATAGTTGACAAAGCATCGAGGAATTTTTCCATTCAAGTTGTTGTTTGCTAGATCTAACTTGACAAGCCAACAAGAATATTTTCAATTAGATCACTATCATTAGCAATGAAGAGCTGTAAATACTACAAGTGTCTAGTCAATGCATTTTGGGACACATCTAACTCTATTATTATAGGAACTAATCTTTTGGGGATATTAAGGCTTCGATGCAAATGATTTCTTGAAAGGTTTAACCTATACAACTCAAAAATATTCTTCCATAACTAGGATGGGATTTGACCAATGATATTGTTGTCAGCAAATAACAATATCTTGAATGAGTATTGAGTTACTAACCATTGAGGAATTCGACTTTCAAACTTACACGATCTTGTAGTTAAGCCTTCTAACTAGAACTGGGGAATCCAAGCTGTACTAATATTAAGTAAATAATATGATAGAAAAAAACATTTTAATTCTAAAAGATTATCAAACAATGTACCTAAAATGGTAATATGGGAGAGCCAAAGAATCTTTATAGAGTAAGGTATCAGTAGCTATGAAGAAGTAATTTACTTAGGGAATGAAAATTGACATGTGTAGAGCTGCCTAAGGGAGGAAAGACCAACAAGATGAATCCTCTTATCAAATTGACTAAGGGAAATATCCAAATCCCTAAGAAAAGAGATATTTTGTAAATAGGGTGGCAATACTCTAGTTAGTTGGTTATAACTTATATCTAGAAAGATAAGATTGGTCAACTAGGAAATTGTAGGGGGGACTATCCCTCTCAAAATATTGTTATAGAGGCCACAAATATTGAAAATGAGAGAGATTTCCAAAATAATAAGGAACAATAATAGTTAAGCCAATGCTCCTCAAGTTGAGGTATTTGATGAAAGGAAGGTTACACAAACTATCAGACATGTCTCCAATTTGCACAACATGTTCTGAATGGTTAGTGTAAGAAGGGAAATTTATGTTCTCTAAATGGTGACTTAAATTATTTCATGATAGGCCATCCCACTTGGAGAAACCATCACTTCCATTAACTGATGAATTTAGAATTCCATCATAGACATTCAAGGTTGAATTCTTGGGATGAGAACTGAATTGACCAACACATGGATTTGTGAAAAGGATAATAAAAAGTGCACTCCTCAAGGTAAATTCAATCTAATGAGAAGACATTGAGTGAGTGAAGATACATATAACAAAGAATAGGTATTTTATAGACATATTTATAGGAAAACCTCCTTGTATTTTCACTAAAGAAGTGGTAGGATTAAGTAACCTAAATAGTTAAATATGAAAAAAAGGTTATAGCTAATGTACTTGTTGAGCTATCATTTTGCATGATGCTTAATAGCAGGAATCCTTTCGAACTCCTCTCTTGAAGTGATCTTGTGACCTACTAGAATCTGCTTAGTTGAAGATAAATGTGAATGTTTAGAAGGAGGCCTTTGCTAGTTCAAAAACTTCAAATGAGATGTAGAATCTGCTTATTGTTAAAAGAATAAAACACATAGAAAAGAGCTATGTTTTTGTATTTTTCCATTTTTTTTATGAATGCAATCTAACTATGCAACTATATGAATTCCTAATTTAACCAAGGTGTTAATAAAACAAATAACAAATATAGGGTAACAAGAGATTTAAGAAAATAATGTGAAAAGTAAATCCTAATGGACATAAACTTCGAAAACAACACATTTGTGAGTTAAGCTTTCACAAAGATTGGTGGGTAACCAATGAAAGTAGGAACAACACTTCAATAATTCCACCGATGCAATCATTGATGGGAAATTCAATAACTTTATGATGTTTCACTTTTCATCAAATCACACAGCCACATAAAGTGTGCTCATGTGAGACAAAAATCTATGAAGTAACAATAAGGTAATCTCTTGTCAAACTAGATACGTTAGTGGAATTTGTAGACCTATAGAAAACACCAGAATTAAAATATCGCACAACCAGAAAGAATGCAATAAAAAAATTTCTCAATCAAACTTCATGAAAATACATTCACAAAATATAACACACTTAGTCAAGAATTACTGCACTCCAAATGTGAGCACCAAAAGCATATATTATTGCAAAATAACGATGGCCTAGAATACATGTTACATTCATAAATTTATAAGAAATATTCTCCTCAATTTGTGTTGAGAGTGAGAGGTATCTTTATGCAATCGTATGCGTCTAAACTAATAAAACAAATCTATTTATGTACAAACTATCTAACTGGTGCTAAGTAGGACTCCATCCATTTTATATTATTAATTGGATGCATGAGAGTTTACATGTCATAAAGGAAGAGAGCCTTCAGTTGATGTAGGAGTGTCTTGAAGTGCCAAAAATAGAAGCTCCATCTTTACTAGGTGTCCATATGAGTTATACTGTCATCAGAATGCATTTCTAATGCATGGAATGCTCTAATTTTGGACTTGGTAGTTAACTATCGACACACCTCTAACTTCTTTAGAATCTTCCAAGAAACTATTTCAAAAAGCACAATACTGCACCTGGTGCACCTAGCACAACAGCACACCTCAGAAAGCAAGGCCCAAAAATGCAAAATTTCACTAAGGGTCAAAATTGAAATTCTAGCATCTGGGTTTTGTTCCCCTTTATCCTAGAGCTATGTCTACATACTTTCCCTTGAATTTATCTATTATCTTAGTGAATTGGGCTTGATCTAGAAAATAAAAGGCTTCTTATTTATCCTTTACTTTTTGCCTATAATGATCTACTTCTATATAAGTTTTTGCAAAATCCCTGAGTTTCCTATCAAGCTCCAATAATGCCTCTTCCATCTAGAATACCTCTCTGATGTCATCATCATTGAAAATATTTTCAAAAGTCCTTTAGAATCTCTCAACTACTATCTCTACTAGAATCAGTTTCTCTCATGCACCATACACAAAAATATCTAAACATGCATTGTCATAGTGTTCCTCAGCTTCCAAAATTTGCTCTTGGGCTTGGTTGTTGAGCCTAGGATCTCTGTATGGAATGTTTCCATTACATTATTAACATCCACAATTTTCTCTATCCATTCATCTAGGTTATCCAACTCCTCAACTATATATACATCTATGAGCATTTGATACCTCTAGCCTTTTATTGCCTGTAATGTCTGCAAATCTTTCCCCTAAGTATGCACTTCATCCATCAAACAAAAATCTTGATTCAAAATTGCTCCTAGCTTGTCCACATTATCCTTCATGATGTGTAATAACTTCAAATTTCCTTGGATAATCAATATGCCTTTTTCCTCAAAACTTTCCTGCCACTACTGACAAGCATTCAAAAATGTGTTCATTTGTACTATACCTTTATCCCTTCTCTGAATAGCTGCATTTAGGGTTTCTTTAGGGTTAGTGGGATCCAAGGGGCCACCAACTTCACTCAAATATCTCTTTATGATTTCATTTTTCTACTTAAGTGTTATGAATTCCACCCCTTCTTCTTCCAAGCTTTTGAACACTTCCTTCATCCCAGTTGTTACCATTAGCTTCATGGTTTCCAAGATTGGCTTCTTGACAAAAACTTCCTAGATCAGATAATCCCTTGGAGTCAATTCTTCTACATTTTATTATGGAGGAGGGATAGCTATGTGAGCAAAAAGGTCTTAATTCTGATCACTCATAAAAAAGGCTAATGCTTATGCATCCTTCGGAGGTGAATCGTATTTCCTTAGAACTTCTATCAGTTCCATTCTATCTTCCTCCTTGATGGTGAATTGTTGCTTCCTATTTCTTATCAGTTATTTTCTAAGCCATCTTGGGATGTGTTGTACTAGGGATTTTTTTTTAGAGGATAAAGGAGTTTGTTCTACAATTCCCTTCCCCTTATCACTTGTTTTTTGAGTCCTCTCCTTCTATGAAGGATCCACACTAGGAGTCTCTATTTCTATGGAGTCCATAGTCCTCACCTCTGTGTCTTGAGAAGTTTGTTGAGGTTTTTCACTCATTTTTATTTCTTCTAAAAATTCCTTAGTGGATACTTGTTGTGGCTCTTCTTGATTCTCCATTTGGACTTGTTGATCTTCTATACATGGAGGAAGAGGGGTAGCCAATCCCTTGTTTCCACCAAACGTGACTTGCAGTTGGGATTCAAAAACTATCTCAGTTCCTTGTGATTTGTGGGTATCTAAGTCCAATCCTCTTGTTGAGTATGATCAGTGGGCATGTCTCTGATCTTGTCCCTGACCAATTGAGTACCTACCAGGCATAAAGTCAAAATCTGACATCTTAAAGATATCATTGCCCTCCACATCCTGCTCATCTATCCACTATTGTATTTCACCTTTTGATGTAGTGGTTTACATGTGTTCATCATGGATAGATGATGGTGTGATTTTGGAACTTCTCCTCCTTCATTCCTACTTTGTGGCTTTTCCTAGCCAAGTCCTTTGACTCAAAGGTAGATCATCTTCTTCATCCTCATCATCTTCTTCTACCTCTTCTAGAATAGATTCATGGATTGATGGGAAAAGGATTACTTTCTTGATCACCCTTTGTCTCCTCTTCACTAAAGTCTTAATTTTTCTTCTTTTAGGTGTTGAAGGGGAGGCTTTCTTTGTTTGTCAAGGTAGGGACACCTCTTGTACCTTAGTTTCTATTTCTCCTTGGGTTGGTGCAGTTGGTGGCACTAGGGGATCATTAGAGGCTTGTGTAGCTTCTTCATTCTCCTACCCCTATATGTTTTCCTCTCCCTACTATGGAGGTGCTAGAATTTCTCCCTCTTCAAGTTCAACTTGTTGAGGAGAATTCATCTTCCTCTTTCCCTTACCTTTACTCTTTTGAACTCTATAATAACTAAATTGCCTATCAAATTGGTGAACCATTTCTAGCCTTACTGGCAACTTAGCTACAAATGTGAGGATGGTGACCTTTTTCCCTTACCTTTGGCTAGATGGGCTTGCACATGGAAGATCACTATCTCAATAATTGGATTAAGTCTAAATGGTTTCTTGATCCAATCCTACATTAATTTGATGACATGTCTTGCCCTATGGTTGATGTTCAAGTTTTCTTATCTATCTATCTCAGCATTCATAATAGGTCATTCACCCATCTTATCCTTGTTAAACAATGGATCAAGTAACTCCTATGAGTCTAGTTGCACAATCTTTAATGGCACTTTTATCTTCAAGGCCTTTTCTACCAAATACAAAGTCATCCTACAATAATCCCTTATGTAGACATCATAGTCATTTGTCACATGCATCCAATGGTCTTCAATAGTTCCTTCGTGGTTAAATGCTTTATCTACTAATTACTATACTCTCTTGATATTCTTAGACTATGGCCACAATGAATTATACTCTTCTAATGGATATTGATCCCATTCACATTCAAAAGAGGGAATATCTTTCCTTCAATCTACCTAAAAAGGTCTTATAGTCATAGGCCGCGTCCAACATATCTTATGTTGCTTTCTAACTTTGTCATATGCAAAGAAGAGTTGTTAAGAAATCTCCAAGAAAATTAATCTGTCACTAGGATACCTAGGGAGCTTCTTAGGGTTGACAAATGTACTTGTTACCCTCAAATATGTGAATGTGCAAAATAGGTTATAGTAGGCTCCAACTAGTGAAATCTATGTAGCTACATCCTCAGATATTCTCTTTGCATAATCTCCTTCTATGAACTAGATTATTGCAAAGATGAAAGCATCATTCGCAATTCTGCATTCTTTGCTTTGCTCTAAAAGCCTCTTCTTTACTAACTAAGGGTATACAATATATGGCAATGCATTGGCATGTTGCATGTTGCCCTTCTTATAGAGCCTTGGATAATCTATTGATGTTGCAGCTAGTTGGTATACCAAATATGAAGTCATATAAAATTTCCTATTGTTCTTAGTTGCCACCAACTGCTCACACAAATTCCAACTAAGAGTAGAAGCCCAATCCAGTAGCATCTCCACTTTCTTTAGTGTTTCAATAAAATGTACCATGAAAATGTTCAAGTGTCTAGCTACCAGAAAACCCATAACTCTACTCAAGAGTATGATTGAGTACCCAATACCTTCCTTCATGTACCCTCTTGTCATGTCCACTTTGCTAGTTTTCTTTCCCATAGGATTCTTCGCTATAAGGTATGAGGATTAGATAATCTTAGAGGCTTCATCAATGTGTTCCCAGTACCATCTCTCCACTTGCTCATATGTTAACCAGATGAACTAATCTGCCCTTGGGAGATGGAATACTTTCTTTCTCAATGCTATTAGGTTGTAGATCGAGGATGATCTCTCCTATAATACTCTTGACTATCCTCTCCTTAGGAACAAAATGTTATGCAAGTGTCATGATCAACTCTGGAGACTACACTGACATAGGGTGTGATGCTGCATTGATGACCCCAGATTAGATTAGTGTGGAGACCATTTCAAACTTCTCAGTTAGTTTGTTGCATATCTTTAAGAATTCTCCCAAATCCATATGACCCAAATATGTATCTTGAATATCTTAGTTGTCATCTTAGAACCATGATTTTGTTAGAACTCCCTAGAACTTAAACACTATAGGTTTTGGTGCCATTGAATCTTCACAAAATGATGTCCATTAGCTCAAAATTAAGAATGAAAATGAATAAAATAACACATAGTCCTATCCCAAACAAAAATCTTGAAAGTTAGATACTTCAAAAAGATGAAAAAAAACCCATTTTCCCTTAGAAAGCCTAATGGTGCACCTAGTGCACCTGATAGGTGTACCTCATGCACCCATTTTCAAAATAAAATTTCAATTGTAAGGTGTGCATCAGTGCACCGCATGGTGTCTACTTGATGCACGCCTCATAATTACTTAGGTGTTTTATGTTTAAAGGGTGCAAAGTAGTGTACCTAGTAGGTGCAAGGTAGTGTACCTAGTAGGTGCAAGGTAGTGTACCTAAGTAGGTGCAAAGTAGTGCAAGATGCCGAGTGGAAGGAGGCGCACCTACTTAGGTGCAGGAGCTATGACACAATGAAGCTATGGTTATGAAGATCTAATAGGAGCATAGAGAAAAGAAAGGTAAGGAGGGAATGGACCCCCTTTTATTATATAGACTGTGAGGACTTTGGTGCAGCTACAGAAGCGCACCTAGTACGCAGCTATGCAGTTATGTGCAAAAAATGAATTTCGGTGCATCAACACACCTCATGGGGTGTGCTTGGTGTGAGAAATTTTGCAAAAATAACTTGTTTCTTTAAAATTTTGACTCCTCAACCTCCGAGTTTCTCTATCAGGACTTGGAATGTCATCTAGGGGACTAGGTAAGACCTCAAAATGACTCAAAACCTAGACTAGGGATCCAAAAAGCCCCAACAAAAGAAGTAGAGGGTCCCCATTTTGGATCAAACTAGGGCATGTGTTGTGCAACCACAACAGTACTAACTGGTTAGAGGTAATGACAACCATGTAGGGTTACAAATGCAAGTAGTTGGGTGCATTGAGTAAAACAATTATTGTAATGTTGACACTATTAATTGATAATAAACTATCAAATTTTTTTAAATCTTTAGTTGTTAGAAATTAAATACAAATTTTTGAATATAGAAACATCATAAATTATATTATAAAAAAATAATGGCATGGCATAAGATTGTAAACATTTAGGATACAACGTGTTTGGTCTTCCTTGGACTTTGAGCTACCTTCCTCTTCACCTGTGTTTAATTTCCATCCTATAGTTTTTGACTATGCTAAGGAGTTGTGGTCTTACTATAAATAATTGGTTTCTCTCACCAACCTCTACCCATGTCAAGGCTACTGTAGTAACCTAAATAGTAAATTGTGAACATAAAAGTATGTTATAGTCAATGGACCTGTAGAGTCATAAATATAAGTAGTTGGGTGCATTAATTTAAACAACAACTATAAAGGTCACATTATTAATTGATAATAGACTATTAAAGACTTTTTATTCTTATATGCATATGTGTTCATTGGAAATGGGCTAGAAACATTTGCTTTTAGAGATTAAAATGATCTTAGTTTAGTGATGTTAACCTTTCTTATTATTTCATTATTATTTATTAGGTCTAGTCATATCATTATGAATTGAATAATAGTGACATTAGGGAATGCATGGAGATGTAGAATAATGTTGATAATGATAAATTATGTATATAAACAATATAATGTATTATTCATTTTTTGCCAGAATGTATACACTTATTTCATATTAAATTATTATCCTTATTTTTTTTAAAAATCATTTGATTTTATAAGTGATGTTTCCCCCTCCAGTTCCCTAGCACAACATTACATATCCTAATATAAGCAATTATATTGATTTGTTTCATCTATTATTTTATTTTAATATATTTTGTTCGTTGAATTTGAAAGTAGAATATGAACTTCCTTTTCGTGTAATTCTTGCTAAATTTATTTAAATTAAAGGAACTCCTACCTAAAGTCTAAATATATTTCAATTGATTCTATCATTTTTTTTTTCTTGTGCCCATTCTCATGAGTAGATATACAAACCATTTTTCTCAATCTTTTTGACCACTTCATATATTCACAAAACCATGATAAAGAAAGATCTATTCTCACATGAGATACTTGATTACATTGAGGAGGTGGAAGAAATAAATATGTAACACATGGATCTTCTTAGAAGAATTTCAATATTTTACTATATATGAGACTACTTTTATAGGTGACAAGACTTGAAAATTTTATATTAATAATTTATTCGTCAAATAGAATTTAATCAAAAGTTACTTAACTATTTTTTTTAAGATCAATTTTTCAAAAGAGTAAATTCTTTTGTGCATACTATAAATTGATAAGGTGCAAATATTCCAAGGGGGGTGTTCTTTAATTCCCAATATAAACATTCATAATAATAACAAAATCATGTTTGAACCTTGATGACAATATCAATATCACCACACTTAGACTATCTAACCATACACATATTTATAATTAACAAAAAAAATATAAATATTTTTTATAATTTTCATTATACGTAGACATTCAAGAAATCATTTAAATTTGAATTAATGAATCTTTTCAATATTATATATTATAAAATATTTAAACAATTTAAAACTGAACAGTTATAAATATTTTTAAAAAATTATTTTTATTTTTTGAAGGTTGATGTATAACAAGACCAGTATGTAAATAATGAATAGAAAAATTTCCATATGCCCCTTGGTTGGATAGACAACATAAAATCATTCATGTAGTAATGAACAAGATTTACGCTGTGATACCTTAATACAAGACATTGAAAATACAAAATAAAATAAATTTGAAGCAACCCCATGGCTCCAACATTGAGGTTATAATTTTATTTAACCTAGTTGGCAAAGTAAGACTTCATAATATTTTGTTGCAAATGCAAGGAAACAAAAATGTCAAGATCTTATCAACCCACTGGAAGTATTTCTTTCTCCATCACTTTCTCATTGCAAGCAATAACATTACACAGGAAAAACCTTCTGCATGTGATAGTACCAGAGTCCAATTGCATACCATAGTATTTTCTTTCTATCATCTTCATTTCTATCTTCAAAACCATTTGGAAGAGGATGAAAAGAAAACTCTTGCCAATGATAATTCTTTGGAAGAGGGCATCCTTCCAAATGTAGATTTCCAGAATAGGATGTTTTATCAAATGTGATCATTTGTCCTCCTCGAGGTATGCTTCTAGATAAGTTGTTGTTGGACAAATTTACATATGATAATGAATTCAAAATTTGCATTTCAATAGGAATCCTTCTAGAAATCCTATTTGTTGAGAGATCCAATGGCTCTAGTTTCCTCATTTCCACAAAACTATTGTTTTTAACACCACAAGATGAAGATGGGAGAGATTTTCAAAAAAGAAGGGATATTACCTATTAATCCAATGCTTTTCACAACAAGATATCTAAGAAATGGGAGGTTGCACCAACCACTTGATTGTGAAAAAAAAAAATCACTAATACAAAATATCATGCAATGGTGAATAGAAGAAGGGAACAATAGAGATTTTAATGCATGCTTGGTTGCTTTCTATTCAAATAAGATAAAACTATTACAAAATCTAGGAGCATTTGACTTCAACCAAAAAAACCCTAAAATCTTCAAACTGATAAAACTTTAAACTTTAAACTTATAGCTCTAATGCTAGATACAACAATGACTACAGAAATCACTGCTTCATAGGTTGAATCAAAATAATGAATGTACAAAATAACAAGAGGAAACACATGCAACTATAGACATGAAACAAACTTCATTCTGTCTTTTGAGATTTGACTTGATTTGGTGATCAATTCATTCTCTACTCTACTCTCTTCCAACTCTTCTACTCTGCTACAACTAACTAAATGAAATAAGTTAATTTTTGTCTCTTGCCAAAAATGGTTTCTGTCTCATTTCAAATTGAAACTCACCTACCCACATTCAAAGTTTTAGATGTCGTCAGGGTGGTAGGTGTGCATTTGGCTCCAAGGGAAAACAAATAGAAGCATTAAATATTTCAACACTCCCCCTTTGTCTTGAGCCAAACAAATGAGGATCACTCTTGATCCAAATCAACTACACCAAGACTCTCTCTTAAGTTCAAAAAATTTTCAATGCCAAATTTTTTTATAAATATGTCTACTATCTGCTATTCAGACTTGCAAAATTTCATCTTGATATCCCCATTCTCCACCAACTCTTTGATGAGGTGATATCTGATCTCTATATGCTTTATTCTCCCATGGAAGACTAGATTCTTAGACAATGCAATTGAGGAGATGTTGTCATAGTAAATTGTGGTTCCATCCTCTTGGCTTTCATTTAAATCTATCAAGATCCTCCTTAACCAGATAGCTTGACATGCTACTGTATTCGTTGTTATGTATTTAGACTCTACTATGGATTGAGCAAGAATAGGTTGCTTCTTGGATGCCCATGAAATTGCACCTAATCCCATATGAAACATGTATCCACATGTGCTCTTCCTATCATCTAAAATTTCAGCCCAATCACTAGCCATGTAACTAACCAACTTGAAATTATTACCTATAGTATACAAAATTTCAAATCCCTTGGTACCATTCACATACCTTAGGATCCTTTTTCCTGGTTGCCAATGGTAATCCTTTGGTGTTTCCATAAATCTAAAAATCAAACTTATTGCATGCATCATGTCTGGCTAAGTTGCAATCAAATACATCAAACTTCCAACCATACTCTTATATAGTGTTGGATTCACACTTTTTCTACAATCTATCTTTCTCAACTTCAAACCTACTACTAGTAGTGTTGGGGCTGCCTTATTGTTCTAAATTTTGAATCTCTCCAAGACCTGCCTTGCATATTTTTCTTGAGAGATGAAGATTCCATCATGAATTTGTTTTACTTCTATGCATGGAAAGTACTTCAAGAGACCTAGGTATGTCATTTCAAATTCATTCTTCATGGCCTCTTTGAACTCACCAATTAGGAAATTATCATTTCTAGTGAAGATTAAGTCATCTACATACAAGACAACAATCAACACATCACCATTTTCTGCCTTGATATAAAGAATGGACTCACAATCACTTTTACTAAAGCCATTGCTCATCAAATATGAGTCAATCCTGCTATACCATCCTCATGGAGCTTTCTTGAGCTCATATAGGGCTCTCTTAAATCTATACACTTTGTGTTCTTCACCTGCAACTTCATAACTAGGTGGCTACTTCACACAAACCTCTTCCTTCAATACACCATTCAAGAAGGTGAACTTCACATCTATTTGATATACCTTCCATTTGTACTTTGCTGCAATTCTTATAATAGCACACATGGTTTCCATTCTTGCAACTAGGGCATATGTCTCATCATAATCATAATCTCTGCCATATTGCTGCTTGTACCCCTTGACCACTAAACATGCCTTATGCCTATATATTTTTCCTTCAGCATTGCACTTGGTCTTGTACACCCATTTCACTCCAATTACTTGTTTCTTGGGAGGCAAAGCAGTTAACTCCCATGTCTCATTTCTTTTAATAGAATCTATTTTCTCATCCATTGCATTACACCATTTCTCTTCATTCACAACTTCCTCAAAAAAAATTTGGTCACTATGAGAAAATAATGCAAAATTTACACTCTCATCATAATCTTCCTCATGCCTTTCATCTTTGTATATCTCCCTTAGACTCTTAGTCTTTCTTGGCAATAGGGAGCCGAGAGTGGGATCTGAATTCTTAGTATTGTTGCTACTACTATTTTGCATACTAGCTCGAGGCTATCTTCATGTGCTTGGAGTTTTGGCTTAGCATGTTAAGGGCTACTTGATTTTTTATCTTTATCTACAGTCCATGTTTGTTGCTCCATCTTCTTGCTGATCATCAATATCATCTTCTTCCTCTTCAATTGTAGGCACTTTTCTTGAAGTGCTTGAGGATTCATCTATTGAGACATCCCATGACTAATTTTCAAGAAACTCCACGTCTCTTGAAATGATGATTTTCTTGCCAATTGATTTCAAATAGCCTATGGGCCTTTTATTCTAAGTTGTACCTTGTGAAGATTCACTTTAGACCTTTGTCATCTAGCTTTTTCCTTTTTTTTTTAGGCACATTTGCATATGCTACACATCCCAACACTCTCAGGTGCTCAACTATCCATCTATTCCTTGACCAAGGCTCCTCAAGAGGAATCTTGTCATGAACTAATTGTGTAGGACACCTATTGATCAACTATGTTGTTTTTGCTATAGCTTCTCCCCAATATTTAGTTGGGAGTCCCTTTTATTTCATCATGCTTCTAGCCATGTCAACAATGGTCCTATTTTTCCTCTCTGCCACTCCATTTTGCTATGGAGTATAGCTAGCTGTAAGTTGTTTCCTTATGCCATTTTGCCTACAAAAATTTACAAACATATTAGAGGTATACTCCCCTCCTCTATCTGATCTAAGGACCTTTACATAGTGTCCATATTCCTTTTTAGCCAAGGCTTTAAATTTAACAAATTTGTCAAATGCCTCAAATTTGTTGTTCAAAAAATACACCCATATCCTATGACTAAAACCATTATGAATGTCATAAAATAAGTACTCCCCCCAATAGAAGTAGTTTGCATAGGGCTTACCAAATTAGAATGCACGAATTCAAATGGTGCTATAGCCCTTCTAGAATTTCCAAAATTAAAGTCAAGCCTATGTTGCTTACCCAAAATGCAAGCCCCACACTTGTCATAGGAATCTACTATGCTTGGAAAACCATTTACAATCTTTTCTTGGACAACAAATTTAAACCAACAAAGCCAAGATGTCCATTCCTAAGATGTCAAAGCTTGGAGGGGTCTTTAATCATGCTCCTAAGAGCTGATTTCTAATGTACTACTATACGTACATGCTTGGGAGGTGCAGCCCTAACTTGAGAAGAGAAACATGTCTCTATCTTCAACAGGAACATTCTATTCTTTGTAATTTGGATTGCTACAAGTAATCTATTACTCTCATCTTTCTCAAGAATAACACACTTGTCATTTCCCATTAACACTTTGTATCCATTTAGAATGAGTTTTCCAAAACTCATCAAATTGTGCTTCATACCAAGGGCAAAATACATATTATGTATCTCCTTCTTCTCACCTTGCTTGGTGCAGACCATGATAGATCCTTTTTCTACTATGGGAATGGTTCCATTATTTCCCATCTTAATTTGATACTTAAAAGTCTTATCAATTAAAGAGAATAAACTTTCATTACCACCCATGTGGTTGCTACAACCACTATTAAGGTACCATACCTCAAGGCTTCCTTCTTCACCAATGTTACACATGATGAAGGCTGTGGGATTGTTTGCATTTCCCATGTTCACATCAGCCACATTAGCATTCTCCTTTGACTGATCACCCTGCTTCTTGTAGCATTCACTTGCATAATTATCATACTTATGACAATAGTAGCACTCAACATTTCTCTTATTGAAGTTGTAATTCTTCTTACCTCCTCTAGAGCATTTTTCAGAGGTGCTTGCTCCATCTTGGTTGCTTTCTCATCCTGGGCTTTTTGCACTAGCATTCCTTTGACCATTTCTCCCATGAACTCTACTTTTTGAGCCTCTACTAGAGCATTTATTCCTCTACTCTTACCTCTTTAATTCTCTTAAGCCTTGAAATACTGCTCTTAGGAAGTTGTTGTTGATCTATTGATTTGGTACTCATGGGTTTGAAGAGTTCCCATCAACTCATCCATGGTCAATGTGGTGAGGTCATTTTCTTCCTCTATGCTCATCACAAGGTTGTCATATTTATGAAGTAAACTCCTCAATATCTTCTCTATAATCATTTGCTCATCACAATCTTCTCCATTTGACTTGAGTTGGTTCATCAAAGTGGAGATTCATGAGCTGAACTCTACACTAGGTTCATTCTTCCTCATCTGAAGGTTCTCAAACTCTCTTCTAATCATCTATAGCTTCACTACTCTAACCTTATCAGCCTCTTTAAAGTTCTTCTCAAGAATATCCCATGCTTTCTTTGCATAATTTTCTACTGCAATCTTTGGAAAGGTTTTCTCTGTCAATGCTACCTTAATAAGACTTAATGCCTTAGCATCCTTTCTCCTTAACTCTTTCAACTGAGTTTTTTGTGGATTTGAGAGGGTAGCACATTAGCTATCATTAGTGTTTCCATCTTCTTTTCCCATGTATCATAGTTATATCCATTAAAGGATGGTGGCTACTGCCATATCTTTATCGCATCTCCTACCATGTCAATTAACCCAGAAAATAAATTCCCTAATTCAATATGGATGTGCGGCCTCAAAGCTCTAATACCATGTGAAAAATAAATCACAAATACAAAATATCATGCAATGGTGAATAGAACAAGGGAACAACAAAGATTTGTATGCCTACTTTCATACTTTCTTTCTATTCAAACAAGATAAAACTAATACTAAATCTAGGAGCATTCGACTTCAACTAGAAAAATCCTAAAATATTCAAAATGATAAAACTTTAAACTTTAAACTTATAGCTCTAATGGTTGCATACAACAACACTTGGAGGAATCACTTCTTCACAGGCCGAATCAAAACAACAAACTTACAAAATTACAAGAGGAAACACATGTAACTGTAGACACAAAACAAATTTCCTTCTATCTTCTAAACTTTGACTTGATTTAGTGATCGACTTCCTTCTCTACTTTGCTCTCTTCCAACTCTTTTTCTCTTGTACAACTAACTAAATGAAAAAAATTCCTTTTTGTCTCTTGCAAAAAATGGTTTCCCTCTCATTTTGAATTCAAACTCACCTACCTACATTCAAGGTTTTTGATGCCATTAGGGTGGTAGGTGGGTGTTTGGCTCTAGGGGTAAACAACTAGAAGCATTAAATATTTCAACATTGATATGACTCCTCTCTACAATCCCTACTCTGCATAGCTAGTGTAAGCAGCTCTACATGTCCAATGACATAACTACAAGATATGCCTTCCCATGTGAACCAAAAATCACTTACATTACTCCATGAACTGAGAATTCCATCAGACATGTTCAAGGCTTCTTTAAAGGAAAGAAGAGCTTGTGATTCCTTGGAAGGACAAATAATTAGACATTATGTATTTATGCGTGTGTTTATTAGTCTATTAAATATTATAGATTTGATTGTTGAATTTTTAAAAGAAGATAAAGATTATTTTAATTTTTTAAATTTCATCAAAGATATCATTATATTTATTTATATGTTACCACATAATATCTATATAGAATAACAAATGACAATCAAATAATTTCAAAGAAATATATTTTTTTAATTGAAAAAACATGAAAAGTCATGCAAATACATTCAAGAACTCATGAAAAATTATGTTATAGCTAAAGAGAAATTTAAAAATATAAATATAATAAATTATATCATTTTGTATAGTTCAAAGTATGTATAAATTTAAAGAAAATCCAGTCTTTCTAAAATTTACCATCATGGATTTGTATTTTACAATAAAAAGAAAAGATAAATATTGACAAATTAAACAATTAACAAGAATCTTATTATATAATAAATTGATATACCATTATAAGAACCATATGATATATTAAAAATGATTCGCTAATAGTTGCATTCATTACCTTATCTATAAAATAGAAATGGATAAATCAAATATAAAACCCCCATTATTAACACACATAGGTAAAAAAATACTACACAATTCTCTATTTATTTTAAAATCAAATGACAAATGATATTTTTTGAATTATATTGTTTTACAAGACTACGAGAGATTTACAATGGTTTGGATCACCAAGCCTTGAAAAGAATTAATTGCAAAGAGAATTTAACTTAAGAGACATATTCTTGTAGTTTTACCAAAACAAGTGTAGCATGGTTTGACACTAAAAAGTATTTCAAATAAATTTACATGTTTATCATACAACTCTAACATATACCCTTGATGGTGCAAAAGGGAAGGGTGATAACAACCCTAAAGTACATAGACAATGAATGTGATTCTAGTGCACATGTATATAGACTTTTAAGTTATTTATGGACAATGAGGAATGAATGCATATAAATGTAAAAGTTTGTTTATTTATTATTATGTACTTTTTTTGGTTTATTGATAGTAGGAAGTGATCCTATCTGAAACTATAGGATACCAACAATCTTGTGCTGAATAGAATCAGGAGTGTTAAAAAAGTAAATGGAAGATTTATGCTAATTAACTTTTTGGCCTGAAGCTGCCAAATAAATGTCCAAAGCATGTCAAAAGGCTTCAGCTTCCTTGATCCTAGAAAGATCGGCAAGAGCAGAATCATCAACAAATTGAAGATGGGAAAGAGAAGGTAAGCCATTACCCCACCGCTAGCCTTGAATAGAATTTTGGGACACCTGATGCTTAATGAATCTACCCAAGCCTTCAGTCATGATGATGAATAGATATGGGGAGAGAGGGTCACCCTGGCGGAGGCCTCTAGAAGCACCAAATAGTTGAGAAGGTTGACCATTAATAAGAACCAAAAAAGAGGCAAAAGTAACAAAACTCATAATCCAACTCACCCAGTCAGAGCTAAATCCAAAAGAAAGAAGAATACTCCTTAGGAAGCTCCATTTAACTCTATTGTAGGCCTTAGCCATATCCAGCTTAACAAACATGGCTCTCTCCCTTGAAGTAGCCATAGAGTGAATAGCCTCAGTAGCAATAACCACCCCTTCCAAAATTTGTCTGCCAACAACAAAACCACCTTGTTCTTCTGAGATAATAATGGGAAGCCACCTTTTCAGTCTCTTAGCAATCAACTTAGTAATAACTTTATAAACCACATTACATAAGGCAATTGGTCTAAAAAACTCCAATTGATTAGCACACTCTCTCTTAGGAATAAGAGTCAAGAATGTAGAGTTCAAAGCTCAAAGCATCTGCTTGCTAGCATAGGATTCTTTAACCACCTCCAACAAATCATGATTAATGATGTCCCAAAATTCCTGGAAGAATTCAACTGGAAAGCCATCAGGACCAGGAGCCTTCCCCTTAGGCATGCCAAAGACCACCTCCTCCAGCTCTTCCAAAGAGATAGGACACATGAGATAATCATTCATTTCCTTAGTGATAAGGGAAGGAATACAGGAAAAAATAAGATTTTCTTCATTATCAGCAGGAGGAGAGTCCTTAGAGAAGAGGGTAGAGAAGTACCAAATAGCCTCCTGGAACAAAGCTGGCAAGGAATTCAGTTGGATACCTTGAGAATTAACCAAAGAAGAGATAGTGCTCTGATTTCGATGAGATTGCACTGTTTTATGGAAAAAGGCAGTGTTTCGATCACCTTCCTTGAGCCAATCAACTCTAGCCTTTTGCTTCCAAATAATTTCCTCTCAAAGTTCCCATTCTTCTAGAGCTCTAGAAGCAAGGGATTCAGCCTTGCCAAGATCCTCTAAGAAACCTCGATCTCTAATCTCCCTTGTGATGACATCAAGATCTTCTTGAGAAAGCCTCTTCATAAAGTGAAGGTTCCCAAAGCATTCCCTATTCCATATCTTGAGCTTCCTTTTAACATATTGAAGCCTTTTAGAAAATGAGAACATTGCAGTACCATATGCAAGAGCACCATCTTTCCACCAACAAAAAACAAAATCATGAAGAGAAGAGTAACAAAGCCACATCAACTGGAAATTGAAAGGAGGATGCTTCGGAACATAAGCCCCTATAGTGGAAAATTTGATTGGCCAATGATCTGAACCACTCCAAACAAGGATTTCTAAAGAGATAGTAAGGGTGCCACTAACCCAGAAGCAAGAAACAAGAAATCTATCCAGACATTCTGAGATAGCAGCAACACCAGTCCTGCAATTATTCCAGGTATAGAGACCATTAGAAGGCTTAACATCAGAGAGATGCAAAAGAGATATGTGTTGCCGAAGAAGAGCAGAAGAAGGCCCTAATCTAGCCAAACCACCATGCTTCTCCTCTAGACTTAAAACTAAATTAAAGTCCCCTGCTAACACCCAAGGATGATAAGGATGACAATTTCTAACATATTGAATATGTTCCCAAAGTTCCTCCTTTCCCACAAGATCAATAGGTGCATACACATTAGTAACCATGATTACCTCTCCTGAGTCTAGAGCAGAAGCTACCATAGAGAGAGCTGAGCGAGAAGACATCCAACCAAGAGGAGAAATTTTTTGAGGATCCCAAAATATAGCTAAACCACCCGCACTGCCTATTGCCTCAAAACACTGGCATTGCCCACAAGACCAAATACTAGAGGCATGTTGGACCATAGACTCCACAGAGAGCTTAGTCTCTTGGATACAAAAAACATCAGGACTATGATCAACCACCAAGTTATGAATAGCCTTTTGTCTAGGGATTCTATTCAACCCCCTTACATTCCATGAGAGAATAATCATCATTGGGTAGAATTGGGAAAATGAGAATCCAAAGGTTTCACTGAACCAGACTCAATCAATATATCTCCTATGAGTTTAATCTTCTCTTGGTCTATTTTGCACCCACTCCTTAGAGGGGGAGTAGAAGAAGCCTGCTTAAAGGGTCAAAACATCAACCCCAAGGGGAGAGGAGATCCCTTGCCCTTACTTGATGGTAGCACATCCTTAACCATGTCAGCTAAAACAACATCATTATCCTCCAATACTACAGGAGTCACCAGAGCCTCTGTCATAGGAGCTACAAGGACCTCACAGTTCTAATATGCTACAACTTGGGATACCCCACAAGCATCATTAGGAACAGATCTCTCATCTGGGCAAACTGGATTAGAAGAGATAGGAGGAGGAATACCCTCCTCTAGAACCATGCTATCCAGCACCTCAAAGCAGCTAAAAC